>AWOL01S0011708.1:261059-280394 GCA_000715115.1 Nicotiana otophora
GTACGTGAGAGTACGTCGTAAGTCAATTGATGTAAGCTCAGAAATGAGATCGTCTTTGAAAGTACATAAAGTAAGTTAATAATGTTACCTTGGAGGTTACAAATTTTTAAGATCATGGATAACAAGTACCAAGAGGGTTGAAAGGCTTAGAAGCTAAACAAATTGAAGAAAATAAGTTTCGTCAAATGTCGACAAGTTGGGAATGTTATAACATGTACTTTTGGGGTGATACTAGGGTGATTAACATGATAAGTAATTTATGTTATGAGTTATTTTAGTCGTATGATAGTCGTGTATTACATTTTGAAGTCAAGCGAGTTGTGGAATAAAAGTTGGCAAAGGTCATCATAAGTTACATTCATAAATGTGCTGAACATTATGTCAAATGTAGCAGATCTTTTCTCCGAGTTTACTTTTAATTAAGTGATGATCATCCTACCAAATTGAAGATCTATTAGTCTAGTTTCTAATTCATTAAACCGTTTATCGATACGACATCCAAGTAGAGAGATATTCAGGTTTTCGTGAGACCGCGCAAGCTGCTCCAAATGGGACCCACTTAGGTGGTGGACCACCTTTGAATATTTTAAAGGGTTGGACGGCTCATATTTGGTCATTTTCGACCAAGAACAGTTCCCAAACTCTCTGAACACCTCTCTAACTGTTCTCCAAGGTTCCAAGTGGAATCCAAGGTGGTTTTACGTTAAACCTAACCTCAAACGTTAGCCTAAGTGAAGAAGAGAGCCTCTATGGTGTTGTGATGTCATTAAGGGTTCTTGTAAGCTAAGGAAAGCTTTGGTTCGAGTTTGTTCTGATTATGTATGGTATGTATAACACCCTATTGCTTGGACGTAAGCTTATCTACGTGTTGGTTAAGTTATTTGGATGAAGAATTATAAGATAGAACTTGAAGTTGTATAAGAAGTTGTTGTCTCTTATTGGACTATTTTGGAGTTGTGTATATGACTTCATATGGCTTGAAATGGTGGGGAATAGCTTGGTTATAATGTTCTTATTGTTTTTATGCTTGTCAATATGTTGAGTATGTTTTAAATAGGAGAAGAAGTAACCACACAATACTTTTATATATGTTTATATGCTGGACCTATTGATGGTGTTGTAAGTACAGGGGATATGGGAAAAAGAGTTTGGGTTTGATTCCAATCCAAGCTTGCCGCTCGTTGTGGTAAATAGTAGTTTCCTTGGTGAAAGTTTTGCACTTGTTGTTGCGTAGATTGATTGGTGTTGTTGGGTGTGTTGTGGTGCTGAAGGTATATAGTTGAAGGTTGTATGTGTTCTTTTTGTTTTGATGGACTTGGGGAAAGCAAGGAAAATAGGGGAGATGCTGTCCATTTTAATATAAAATAGGCTTGTCACTTGTTGTACGATAGTTGCATCATTTGTAGCTTAACGATAGTATTATTATCGTTGTTGTAGATTAAAGTGCGACGAGAAGAGTTCAACGTGGCCATTGGATAGACTGTGATTAGGTATGTTAAGGCTATCCCTTCTTTCCTTTTGTCATGATCCATATGATACATCCATATGTTAAGGCAACTTTCACATATGGCTCTATTCTTAGAAGTACTAGGGGTGCATATATTCTTGATTTTCCATGTTTCCTCTTATTATATCGTCTGTTCATGGGTCTTAGTAGACACGTAAGTTGATAAAGTTTATTTCATGATATTAATCGAAGGCATATTGATCTTATAACATTCTGAGAGATCTTATCGACTTACTTACTTATGCATTGCATTTATTTATACATGTACATTGACCCATGACCAGATGGCATTATATTCGCATATATCATATGTATATGGAGTATGGGGAGATGTTATGGCATTATATACGCACCACCACTTGATCAGTTGGTATACGTTGATGATTTTGCCCACAGAGGCTGAGATGATATGATGGGATGCCCTCAGAGGCTTGATGATGTTATGTACGCATATAACTAGGCATTATATGGCATTTATACGCACATGCATGGCATTATAAATGTTTCATGATTCACAGAGTTATACAAACTTATAGGTTGAGTCCTTTACTCCATGTTTCTTTCATGTCTTTTATATACTACTTTCCATTTCATACTTAGTCGGTACTTTATTTGTACTGACGTCCCTTTTGCCAGGGGGCGCTGCATTTCATACTTGGAGGTCCCGGCAGACAGATTAATAGTCCTCCTAGTAGGCTATCAGCTTAGCGGAAGGTGTTGGTGCACTCCACTTGCTTCGGAGTTGCCTATTTGGTCAGTATAATTTAGACATGTATTGATTGGTATGGCGGGGCCCTGTCCTGACCTATATGATGTTTATGTACTCTTAGAGGCTTGTAGACAAACGTCATGTATATGGATACTTGTATGGCCTTGCGGCTAATGTTTTGAGTGTAGAAATGATCATGTCAGCCTTATAGGCCCGTATGTCACATGTATAAGCTTATATATCATGTTGGGTCGTCCTATGTCTAGTATTCCCGTATGTTTTATTCTGGTTATCTCATGACGGCCCTTCTGGCCCATTTACCCAAGATGGTGTGATAAGAAAGATACATTACATTGGTATTCGGTTGAGTAAGGCACCAGGTACCCATCACGGCTATCAGATTTGGGTTGTGACAATCATGTCACAAGTAGAATATATATTATATCAAGGCTTAAATAACACTTGATCATTCTACTTGAGACGCATGGAATTATCTCTCTAGAAATTGCACCTTATTATGGATATCCGCTATTTCTTGGTTGCTTCTCTGTTATTGTATATACGTATGAACATTGCAGGTTATATAAAGTGAGTATCTTTGATCAAATCTCACTACTACTTTCTTGAAGTTAGTCTTGATACTTACTAAGTACATGGTGTCAGTTTTACTCATATTATACATCTGCACCTTGTGTGCAGATTCTGGAACTGAGCTGTTGCAGAGTTTGTGAGTGAGACTTGAAGACTTCAGTATTCCATAGAATTTCAGCCATTTGTTCATGATAGCCTAGGAGTCTTTTATACCTATTCAAGTAATATTTTCCAAATAGATGATGTATTCGTTTCCTAAAAATATCATATTTCAATATTAGTTGCTTATGACTTATGACAATAGTTATTGGGCTAGCTTGTATTAAATTTCATACTTTTACTTCGTATTATTATATTATCTTCTATTGCGGTTTATTCATATGTTGGATGGTTCTTCTAGCGGGTTGGATTATGTGCCATCACGACCTGGTGGGACATGGATCGTGAAAAGGTGTTATCAAAACACTAGTTTCACAGGTCTTGCGAGTCATGATCAGTGTCTTATTTATGAATATGTAGAGCTCCATGTATGTCACGACCCAAAATCCCACATTAATGGTCGTGATGGTGCCTACTCTCTAAGACTAGGTAAGCCTATCACATAATAATATCGAATAGAATATGACAACTTAAATATATAATAAAATCTAAGAAATGCCATAACATAGCCAAAATGGGAATACAATAGTCATCATCCCAAAATCCAGTAATACTGAGTCATAAGTGTCACGGCCCAAATCGGAGGGCCGCGACAGGCACCCGGTGCCTTACTCAACCGAGTACCAACGTAACATATCTTTTTTATCATACTATCATGGGTAAATGGGCAAGAAGGACCATCATGATATAACCCGAATAAAATATAAGGGAATGCTGGACATAAGACGACCCAACATGATATACAAATTTATACATGTGACATACATGCTTATTAGGGTGACAAGATCATTTGTACACTCAAAACATAGGCCGATAAGTCCATACAAGTATCCATATACATGACATATGTCTACAACCCTCTAAGAGTACATAAACATCATAAAGGTTAGGACAGGGCCCCGCCATACTAATCATTACATGTCCAAACCATACTGACTAAATAGGCAACTTCGGAGCAAGTGGAGTGCCCCAACACCTTCCGTTGAGCTGATAGCCTACTAGGAGGATTGTCAACCTGTCTATCGGGACCTGCAAGCATGAAATGCAGTGTCCCCAAGCAAAAGGGACGTCAATACGAATAAAGTACCAAGTATGTAAGGCCGGAAATCATAAATAAGAATAGTAATGTAAAAAGAGATAGAGAAGGTACAACCTGTAACATCTAAGTGCCTCATAGGGCTACTGACATGAAAGGCATGATACCTATATATACACATAAACTTTTACAAACATATGCCTCTAAGGGCATCATCATTATCATATCGTACCTGGCTTTAATAGGCTCGGTAAAAGCGTACTCGGGCATCATAAGTCTCAGTAGAATCGTACCCGGCCATGTGGAGCTCGGTAAAACCCAACTGATCAGCGGTTGCACAATAAGTGCCACACCCGGTCGACTATAGCGCGACTTGGTAGAGTAAAATAGATACATATATATAATAGATGCAGGACTCATGGAATCACGTTCTAAACCTTTCGGAGTGACATAAGGCCGTCACACCTTCGATTAACATTATGGACATCCATACCATCAATATGCACCTCAATAGGGTTTAAGGATCGTATATACTTGTTTAGAATAACTTTTTATGGAAAGAACAACATGCATATCCTTAGTTTCTAGGAGTAGATCTGTTATGAAATAGTGTATCATTTACGTTCATTTCACTTTAGATCATGCCAAAACAAGGAAGTGCCTTAACATACCTTTGCAATCTTCTATCCAATCGTCAACCAAGCTCAATATGATCTTCTTACGTCTCCAATGAGTAAACCAACTTCGTCGTTATCATATAAGCATTGTAACTCTCATATTTCGAAACCAGTAATGTACAAGAAACCGGACAACACCTCCCCTATTTGTACTACATCCCATAAGTAAAAGTCACCAAACAAACCAAACAACAACAATATAATTCACAATATGCTCTTCGATTATTTTAACAACCATTTTGAGTGACAAGCTCGATTTATGATTAACAAAATATTATTTAATCCTATTCCTTTTTCATGAATCTGCCTAAAACATCCATAACATAATACTTATTCTTATGATATCTTATTCAGCCCAATACATCATAAGAAAATCTTCAAAAATAGTCCACATGCCTAGTACCTTAACCTTTATTGTTAACCTCTTGTTTTTCATGTTATCTTCTTCAATCATCTTAATTAGTACATAGATAAGCTTAAAAACAGCAGCCATATTATAATCAAACTATTTATAATAATGTCCAGCCACAACAAACTATATATATAGCCTAAACACAACCCATAAAAATAGATAACGACTCCTTATGCCATGTCAATTACTATTTTATAGACTATATAAGGAATCGTTGACAAGGCATATGGAATCGTTATCCCTAGTACAGAAGGCTTACTGAAAGGAGAGTAAGGGTTATTGATGATGTGAATAGACGCCAAAGATGAAGAGGTAAAACATCTATAGGTAGATTGGCGTTGCACTAAATCTTAGCACTCCCCTAAAGGGGGGAAGTTTATATGATATGGTATTAAGTCGGAGTTACGTGGTTCAGGTAACTATGGAATGGTAAA
Source organism: Nicotiana otophora (assembly GCA_000715115.1). Lineage (NCBI taxonomy): Eukaryota > Viridiplantae > Streptophyta > Magnoliopsida > Solanales > Solanaceae > Nicotiana > Nicotiana otophora. The sequence continues at coordinate 266,585 of AWOL01S0011708.1, forward strand.
GAAAAAATGTGGTAAAAAGGCGAAGGGATGAGGTTGCAATTTATACAGATCCTATAGATATGTCGCGACTCCAGAACATTATTCAAGCACGACACTGAGGAGAGGCACTAAGAGTTCCTGGCCAGGATGTTATTGATAAATAAGTGCGAATGCACACTTGATACATCAGGATCCAGTGCGAGAGGTAGGTTAAGATAAAGAAAATATACCAAGAGAGATTACGCGGAATATAGATATGAAAATGGACTAACGAGTAGTTAGTAGTTGATTCAGGAAAAGGCTAGTTATGGCTAGACAAGAGGATAGAGAAACATTAGCAGATTGTTCAAGATAAACATAGTGAACCCCAACATAGTGAATTCAGTCTTGCATATATGACATTATAATCCTTGAAACATATTCAGATAGGAGTTGGGGTAGTTAAATGTACCGTATAAGTGTTACAGAAATGAAAGAGAGTTCCACTGTGAAGACAGTCAAAAATTTCAGTTTAGAAGCAACCTTGCGAGCATAAAGGCTCGGAGGTAAGTAACTAGGGATAATTATAGGCGAGCGAAAACATCAAAAATTTCGTCAGGTCTTTGATGTAATTAGCTCGCAGCTTTACAACAGTTAGAGGGTCCCCCCTAAGTACTACAACAAAAGACTAGATAAGGAAATAAGGAAGAAGGCTTCAACCTAAGCATAGTAACTTGAAGAAGAAATGGTCTTGTAACAACAGTGTCACTATAATATTGTATACACTCTATAAGAAAGTGGCACCTATCGTGGCTAATGAACGGAAAAAAAATCAAACGTGTTATTTGAGATCATATGAGGTACAGGAAATTCCAGTATTCGTAGGCAATAACATAAGCCAAGTATTCATGCAACAAGTGGAAATACGACTAGGAAAAGTAATTGCTTACATTTAAAGACAACTGAGAAGGCACGAAAGAAATCTATGATGCTAGCAAGTTAAAGGAACGTTGCGAGTATTATAAATAGATATGTGTAGGTCGCAAGATAAAGTATCATAGAGCGACAAGGTTTTAGGTAGGTAGGAGTAAGGATAAGAAAAGGTGAGTGAGAAGGTGACAAGAATAGGTAAGTCCTCGGGATTAAACCCATCAAAACAGGAGAGATGATGGTTTCCGTAAGTTATAGAAAGCTCGATATAGCCTCAATGAACTCAGAGGAGTCTAAGACTAGGAGAAATTAGAAGAGATGAAATACTGCCCTGGTAGTAGAATACTAGTGTAATGGTGATAGATAAGAGAATGGCATTTAGGCCTTTGATTGAGTAATGATTTTAAGAAAAGGGATTTCATGAATTGCACGGGATTAGAATACCCCCATAAAATGAATCACGTTGGGATGCTATGAAATATAGTTATTGAAGTATTGTATCATGCTTAGGGGGATCAAGCAAATCACTTCAAATGTTCCCCGATGCAATGCGAGTCCTAGTGACAATGTATTACATAAGAGGTTTCAAGTTATCAGTGGTAGATTATGGATCAACATTAAGGTGAATCAACAATGGATGGATAAAAGTTACAAAGTATGAGATGAGATTAGGCCATCTTTATTAAGATGAACAGTAATGAGGAAGCATTAAAGGACTTAAATTTATGCATATAGGATACACAGTAAGAGAGTAACCTGAAGTTGGGTAGCAGACCTCGGTAATAATAAACCAAAGTAAGAGTTATGATATAGTATGACCTACCTAGTTGTAGTAAAGCCATAAGCATAGATAACCGAGGCTGTGAAACAAGATAAAGCAATAGTCGTAAGTTTGACAAAGTACCGAGCGAAGAACTTCAGTACACCTATAGATTCCCAGATGGACAGCATGTCATAGTTCTGTATATGTTCACAAAGTGAGGCATAGAGATAGGATAAAAGCTGTAGGAAAAGGAGAGAAGAGTCGCATAGGCGCACATACAAGGTCAGAGTCGTACAGGATGCATGACTGAAGGTAGCAACAGTTACAAGATTGGAAGAATTACTTTCACAAGTCGTGGTGTGAGAAAGAGGCCTAAAGGGGGAACGCCCTAGCCTTTGGATTTATTCATAGAAAAATTTCCTTGGCAAGGACAATATTAAAGTATTCATAAAACCTATAGGTTATGAGACTGATAGGCGCATCAGTCAACATTCGAGGACGAATGTTCCAAATGGGGGGGGGGGATGATGTTACACCCCATATTTGTGTAAGTGAGAGTAAGTCGTAAGTCAATTGATGTAAGCTCAGAAATGTGATCGTCTTTGAAAGCACATAAAGTAAGTTAATCATGTTACCTTGGAGGTTACAAATTTTTAAGATCATGGATAACAAGTACCAAGAGGTTTGAAAGGCTTAGAAGCTAAACAAATGGAAGAAAATAAGTTTCGTCGAATGTCGACAAGTTGGAAATGTTATAACATGTACTTTTAGGGTGATACTAGGGTGATTAACATGATAAGGAGTTTATGTTATGAGTTATTTTAGTTGTATGATAGTCGCGTATTATGTTTTGAAGTCAAGCGAGTTATGGAATAAAAGTTGGCAAAGGTCATCATAAGTTACATTCATAAATGTTCTGAACATTATGTCAAATGTACCTGATCTTTTCTCCCAGTATACTTTTAATTAAGTGATGATCATCCTACCAAATTGAATATCTATGAGTCTAGTTTCTAATTCATTAAACCGTTTATCGATATGACATCCAAGTAGGCGGTGGACGACCTTTGAATATTTTAAAGGGGTTGGACGGCTCATATTTGGTCATTTTCGACCAAGAACAGTTCCCAAACTCTCTGAACACCTCTCTAACTATTCTCCAAGGTTCCAATCCAAGGTAGTTTTACCTAAACCTAACCTCAAAAGTTAGCCTAAGTGAAAAAGAGAGCCTCTATGGTGTTGTGATGTCATTAAGGTTCTTGTAAGCTAAGGAAAGCTTTGATTCGAGTTTGTTCTGATTATGTATGGTATGTATAACACCTCATTGCTTGGACTTAAGCTTATCTACGTGTTGGTTAAGTTATTTGGATGAAGAATTACAAGATAGAACTTGAAGTTGTATAAGAAGTTGTTGTCTCTTATTGGACTATTTTGGAGTTGTGTATATGACTTCATATGGCTGGAAATGGTGGGGAATAGCTTGGTTATAATGTTCTTAATATTGTTATGCTTGTCAATATGTTGAGTATATTGTAAATAGGAGAAGAAGTAACCACACAATACTTTTATATATTTTTATATGCTGGATCTATTGATGGTGTTGTAAGTACAGTGGAGATGGGAAAAAGAGTTGGGGTTTGGTTCCAATCCAAGCTTGCCGCTCGTTGTGTTAAATAGTTGTTTGCTTGGTGAAATATTTGCACTTTTTGTTGCGTAGATTGATTGGTGTTGTTAGGCTGTTGGGTCTGTTGTGGTGCTGAAGGTATATAGTTTAAGGTTGTGTGTGTTCTTGTTGTTTTGATGGACTTGGGGAAAGCAAGGAAAACATGGAAAATGCTGTCCATTTTAATATAAAATAGGCTTGTCACTCGTTGTATGATAGTTGCATCATTCATAGCTTAACGATAGTATTATTAACGTTGTTGTAGATTAAAGTTCGACGAGACGGGTTCAACGTGGCCATTGGACCGACTGTGATAAGGTATGTTAAGGCTATCCCTTCTTTCCTTTTGGCATGATCCATATGATGCATCTATATGTTAAGGCAACTTTCACAAATGACTCTATTCTTAGAATTACTGGGGGTGCTTATATTCTTGATTTTTCATGTGTCCTGTTATTATATCGTCTGTTCATGGGTCTTAGTCGATGTGTAAGTTGATAAAGTTTATTTCATGATATTAATCGAAGGTATATTGATCTTATAACATTCCGAAAGATCTTATCGACTTACTTCCTTATGCATTGCATTCATTTATACATGTACATTGACCCATGACCAGATGGCGTTATATATGTGTATATTATATGTATATGGGATATGGGGAAATGTTATGGCGTTATATACGCACCACCACTTGATCAGTTGATATACGTTGATGATTCCCACAGAAGCTGAGATGATATGATGGGATGCCCTCAGAGGCTTGAGGATGCTATGTACGCATATAACTAGGCATTATATGGCATTTATACGCATATGCATGACATTATAAATGTTTCATGATTCATAAAGTTATTCAAACTTATAGATTGAGTCCTTTACTCCATGTTTCTTTCATGTCTTTTATATACTACTTTTCATTCCTTACATACTCGTTACTTTATTTGTACTAACGTCCCTTTTGCCTGGGGGTGCTGCGTTTCATGCTCGCAGGTCCCGATAGACAGGTTGACAGTCCTCCTAGTAGGCTATCAGCTTAGCGGAAGGTGTTGGTGCACTCCACTTGCTTCGTAGTTGCCTATTTGGTTTGTATGATTTAGACATGTAGATTGGTATGGCGGGGCCCTGTCCTGACCTTTATAACATTTATGTACTCTTAGAGTCTTGTAGACAGATATCATATATATGGATACTTGTATGGCCTTGTGGCCAATGTTTTGAGTGTAGAAATGATCATGTCAGCCTTATAGGCCCGTATGTCGCATGTATAAGCTTATATATCATGTTAGGTCGTCCTATGTTTAGTATTCCCGTATGTTGTATTCTGGTTATCTCATGATGGCTCTTCTGGCCCATTTACCCAAGATGGTGTGATAAGAAAGATACGTTACGTTGGTACTCGGTTGAGTAAGGCACCGGGTTCCCGTCGCGGCTATCTGATTTGGGTCATGACAATCATGTCACAAGTAGAATATATATTAGATCAAGGCTTAAATAACACTTGATCATTTTACTCGCGATGCATGGAATTATCTCTCAAGAAATTGCACCTTACTATGGTTATCCGCTATTTCTTGGTTGCTTCTCTATTATTGTATATACGTATGAACTTTGCAGGTTATATAAAGTGAGTATCTTTGATCAAACCTCACTACTACTTTCTTGAAGTCAGTCTTGATACTTATTGAGTAAATGGTGTCGATTTTACTCATATTATACATCTACACCTTGTGTGCAGATTCTGAAACTGAGCTGTTGCAGAGTTGGTGAGTAAGAATTGAAGACTTCAGCATTCCAGAGAATTTTGGCCATTTGTTCATGATAGCCTAGGATTCTTTAATACCTATTCAAGTATTATTTTCCAAACGGATGATGTATTCTTTTCCTATGATGTATTCGTTTCCTAATAATATCATATTTCAATCTTAGTTGCTCATGACTTATGACACCAGTTCTTGGGGTAGCTTGTATTAAATTTCATACTTTTACTTCGTATTATTATATTATCTTCTATTGCGGTTTATTCATATGTTGGATGGTTCTTCTAGCGGGTTGGATTATATGCCATCACGACCTGGTGGGACATGGATCGTGAAAAGGTGTTATCAAAATACTAGTTTCACATGTCTTGCGAGTCATGATCAGTGTCTTATTTATGAATATGTAGAGCTCCATGTATGTCACGACCCAAAATCCCACCTTAATGGTCGTGATGGCGCCTAGTCTCTAAGACTAGGTAAGCCTATCACAATAATATCGAATAGAATATGACAACTTAAATATATAATAAAATCTAAGAAATGCCATAACATAGCCAAAATGGGAATACAATAGTCATCATCCCAAAATCCAGTAATACTGGGTCATAAGTATCACGGCTCAAATCGGAGGGCCGCGACAGGCACCCGGTGCCTTACTCAACCGAGTACCAACGTAACATATCTTTTTTATCATACTATCATGGGTAAATGGGCAAGAAGGACCATCATGAGATAACCAAAATAAAATATAAGGGAATGCTCGACATAGGACGACCCAACATTATATACAAATTTATACATGTGACATACAAGCTTATTAGGGTGACAAGATCATTTGTACACTCAAAACATAGGCCGATAAGTCCATACAAGTATCCATATACATGACATCTGTCTACAACCCTCTAAGACTACATAAATATCATAAAGGTCAGGATAGGGCCCCGCCATACTAATCATTACATGTCCAAAGCATACTGACCAAATAGGCAACTTCGGAGCAAGTGGAGTGCCCTAACACCTTCCGTTGAGCTGATAGCCTACTAGGAGGACTGTCAACCTGTCTATCGGGACCTGCGACCATGAAACACAGTGTCCCCAGGCAAAAGGGACGTCAGTACGAATAAAGTACCAAGTATGTAAGGCCGGAAATCATAAATAAGATTAGTAATGTCTAGAGAGATAGAGAAGGTACAACATGTAACATCTAAGTTCCTCATAGGGCTATTGACATGAAATGTATGATACCTATATATACACATATACATTTAAAAACATATGCCTCTAAGGGCATCATTATCATCATATCATACCTGGCTGTAATAGGCTCGGTAAAACCGTACCCGACCATCATAAGGCTCAGTAGAATCGTACCCGGCTACGTGGAGCTCTTAAAACCCAACTTATCAGTGGTTGCACAATAGGTGCCACACCCGGATGACTATAGCGCGACTCGGTAGAGTAAAATAGATACATATATATAATACATGCAGGACTCATGGAATCACGTTCTAAACCTTTCGGAGTGACATAAGGCCATCACACCTTTGATTAACATTATGGACATCCATACCATCAATATGCACCTCAACAGGGTTCAAGGATCGTACATACTTGCTTAGAATAACTTTATATGGAAAGAACAACATGCATATCCTTAGTTTATAGGAGTAGATCCGTTATGAAATAGTGTATCGTTTACGTTCATTTCACTTTAGATCATGCCAAAAAAAGAAAGTGCCTTAACATGCCTTTGCAATCTTCTATCCAATCGTCAACCAAGCTCATTATGATCTTCTTACATCTACAATGAGTAAACCGACTTCGTTGTCATTATATAAGTGTTGTAACTCTCATATTTTGAAACCAGTATTCTGCAAGAAAATAGACAACACCTCCCCTGTTTGTACTACATCACATAAGTTACTAAAAGTCGCCAAACAACCCAAACAACAACAATATAATTCACAATAAGCTCTTCGATTACTTTAACAATAATTTTGAGCTGCAAGCTCGATTTATGATTAACAAAATATTATTTAATCCTATTACTTTTGTATGAATCTGCCTAAAACATCCATAACATCATACTTATTCTTACCATATCATATTCAGTCCAAAACATCATAAGAGAATCTTCAAAAATAGTCCACACGCCTAGTACCTTAACCTTTATCGTTAACCTCTTGTTTTTCATGTTATCTTCTTCAATCATCTTAATTAGCACATAGATAAGCTTAAGCACAGCAGCCATAATATAATCAAACTATTTATAATAATTTCCAGCCACAACAAACTATATATATAGCCTAAATACAACCCACAAAAATAGATAATGATTCCTTAGTCCATGTCAATTACTATTTTGTAGACTATATAAGGAATCATTGACATGGCATATGGAATCATTATCTTTGTTTGTGGGATGTGTTGAGGCTAAATATATAGTTTGCTATGTATGCGTATAACTAGGCATTATATGGCATTTATACGCATATGCATGACATTATAAATGTTTCATGATTCATAAAGTTATTCAGACTTATAGATTGAGTCCTTTACTCCATGTTTCTTTCATGTATTTTATATACTACTTTTCATTACTTACATACTCGGTACTTTATTTGTACTAACGTCCCTTTTTCCTGGGGGTGCTGCGTTTCATGCTCGCAGGTCCCGATAGACAGGTTGACAGTCCTCCTATTAGGCTATCAGCTTAGCGGAAGGTGTTGGTGCACTCCACTTGCTTCGTAGTTGCCTATTTGGTTTGTATGATTTAGACATGTAGATTGGTATGGCGGGGCCCTGTCCTGACCTTTATGATGTTTATGTACTCTTAGAGTCTTGTAGACAGATATCATATATACGGATACTTGTATGGCCTTGTGGCCAATGTTTTGAGTGTAGAAATGATCATGTCAGCCTTATAGGCCCGTATGTCGCATGTATAAGCTTATATATCATGTTGGGTCGTCCTATGTTTAGTATTCCCGTATGTTTTATTATGATTATTGCATGATGGCTCTTCTAGCCCATTTACCCAAGATGGTGTGATAAGAAAGATACGTTACGTTGGTACTCGGTTGAGTAAGGCACCGGGTACCCGTCGTGGCTATCTGATTTGGGTCATGACAATCATGTCACAAGTAGAATATATATTAGATCAAGGCTTAAATAACACTTGATCATTCTACTCGAGATGCATGGAATTATCTCTCAAGAAATTGCACCTTATTATGGTTATCCGCTATTTCTTGGTTGCTTCTCTATTATTGTATATACGTATGAACTTTGCAGGTTATATAAAGTGAGTATCTTTGATCAAACCTCACTACTACTTTCTTGAAGTCAGTCTTGATACTTATTGAGTAAATGGTGTCGATTTTACTCATATTATACATCTACACCTTGTGTGCAGATTCTGGAACTGGGCTGTTGCAGAGTTTGTGAGTGAGAATTGAAGACTTCAGCATTCCAGAGAATTTTGGCCATTTGTTCATGATGGACTAGGATTCTTTTATACCTATTCAAGTATTATTTTCTAAACGGATGATGTATTCTTTTCCTATGATGTATTCGTTTCCTAATAATATCATATTTCAATCTTAGTTGCTCATGACTTATGACGCCAGTTCTTGGGGTAGCTTGTATTAAATTTCATACTTTTACTTCGTATTATTATATTATCTTCTATTGCGGTTTATTCATATGTTGGATGGTTCTTCTAGTGGGTTGGATTATGTGCCATCACGACCTGGTGGGACATGGATCGTGAAAAGGTGTTATCAAAATACTAGTTTCACATGTCTTGCGAGTCATGATCAGTGTCTTATTTATGAATATGTAGAGCTCCATGTATGTCACGACCCAAAATCCCACCTTAATGGTCGTGATGGCGCCTAGTCTCTAAGACTAGGTAAGCCTATCACAAAATAATATCAAATAGAATATGACAACTTAAATATATAATAAAATCTAAGAAATTCCATAACATAGCCAAAATGGGAATACAATAGTCATCATCCCAAAATCCAGTAATACTGAGTCATAAGTGTCACGGCCCAAATCGGAGGGCCGCGACAGGCACCCGGTGCCTTACTCAACCGAGTACCAACGTAACATATCTTTTTTATCATACTATCATGGGTAAATGGGCAAGAAGGACCATCATGAGATAACCAAAATAAAATATAAGGGAATGCTCGACATAGGACGACCCAACATTATATAAAAATTTATACATGTGACATACAAGCTTATTAGGGTGACAAGATCATTTGTACACTCAAACCATAGGCCGATAAGTCCATACAAGTATCCATATACATGACATCTGTCTACAACCCTCTAAGACTACATAAATATCATAAAGGTCAGGATAGGGCCCCGCCATACTAATCATTACATGTCCAAAGCATACTGACCAAATAGGCAACTTCGGAGCAAGTGGAGTGCCCTAACACCTTCCGTTGAGCTGATAGCCTACTAGGAGGACTGTCAACCTGTCTATCGGGACCTGCGACCATGAAACACAGTGTCCCCAGGCAAAAGGGACGTCAGTACGAATAAAGTACCAAGTATGTAAGGCCGGAAATCATAAATAAGATTAGTAATGTAAAGAGAGATAGAGAAGGTACAACATGTAGCATCTAAGTTCCTCATAGGGCTATTGACATGAAATGCATGATACCTATATATACACATAAACTTTTAAAAACATATGCCTCTAAGGGCATCATTATCATCATATCATACCTGGCTGTAATAGGCTCGGTAAAAGCGTATCCGACCATCATAAGGCTCAGTAGAATCGTACCTGGCTATGTGGAGCTCGATAAAACCCAACTTATCAGTGGTTGCACAATAGGTGCCACACCCGGACGACTATAGCGTGACTCGGTAGAGTAAAATAGATACATATATATAATACATGTAGGACTCATGGAATCACGTTCTAAACCTTTTGGAGTGACATAAGGCCATCACACCTTTGATTAACATTATGGACATCCATACCATCAATATGCACCTCAATAGGGTTCAAGGATCGTACATACTTGCTTAGAATAACTTTATATGGAAAGAACAACATGCATATCCTTAGTTTCTAGGAGTAGATCCGTTATGAAATAGTGTATTGTTTACGTTCATTTCACTTTAGATCATGCCAAAAAATGGAAGTGCCTTAACATGCCTTTGCAATCTTCTATCCAATCGTGAACCAAGCTCAATATGATCTTCTTACATCTACAATGAGTAAACCGACTTTGTTGTCATTATATAAGTGTTGTAACTCTCATATTGTGAAACCAGTATTCTACAAGAAAATAGACAATACCTCCCCTATTTGTACTACATCCCATAAGTTACTAAAAGTCGCCAAACAACCCAAACAACAACAATATAATTCACAATAAGCTCTCCGATTACTTTAACAACCATTTTGAGCGGCAAGCTCGATTTATGATTAACAAAATATTATTTAATCCTATTCCTTTTCTATGAATCTGCCTAAAACATCCATAACATCATACTTATTCTTACCATATCATATTCAGTCCAAAACATCGTAAGCAAATCTTCAAAAATAGTCCACACGCCTAGTACCTTAACCTTTATCGTTAACCTCTTATGTTTCATGTTATCTTCTTCAATCATCTTAATTAGAACATAGATAAGCTTAAACACAGCAGCCATAATATAATCAAACTATTTATATAATTTCCAGCCACAACAAACTATATATATATATAGCCTAAACACAACCCACAAAAATAGATAATGATTCCTTATGCCATGTCAATTACTATCTTGTAAACTATATAAGGAATTGTTGACATGGCATATGGAATCATTATCTTTTTTTTGTGGGATGTGTTGAGGCTAAATATATAGTTTGTTGTGGCTGGAAATTATTATAAATAGTTTTATTATGTTATGGCTGTTGTTTTTAAGCTGATCCGTGTGCTAATTAAAATGATTGAAGAAGATAACATGAAAAACAAAAGGTTAACGATAAAGGTTAATGTACTAGGCCTGTGGACTATTTTTGAAGATTTTCTTATGATGTTTTGGGATTAAAATGATATGGTAAGAGTAAATATGATGTTATGGATGTTGTAGGAAGATTCATGAAAAAGGAATTGGCTTAAATTATATTTTTTAATTGTAAATTAAGCTTGCCGCTCAAAATGGTTGTTGAAGTAATCGAATAGCTTATTGTGAATTATATTGTTGTTGTTTGGTCTGTTTGGTGACTTTTAGTAACTTATGGTATGTAGTACAAACATGGGAGGTACTATCCATTTTCTTGTAGAACATTGGTTCCCAAATATGAGAGTTACAATGCTTATATGATGACGATGAAGTCCGTTTACTCATTGTAGACATAAGAAGATCATATTGAGCTTAGTTGACGATTGGATAGAAGATTGGAAAGGTATGTTAAGGAACTTCCTTCTTTCTTTTGGCATGATCTAAAGTGAAATGAATGTAAACGGTATGCTATTTCATAACGGATCTACTCCTAGCAACTAAGGCTGTCCATGTTGTTCTTTCCTTATAAAGTTATTATAAGCAAGTATGTATGATCCTTGAATTCTATTGAGGTTAATATTGATGGTATGGATTTCTATAATGTTAATGGAAGGTGCGACGACCTTATGTCACTCCAAAAGGTTTAGAACATGATTCCATGAGTCCAACATGTATTATATATATGTATCTATTTTAATCTACCGAGCCGCACTATAGTCGGCTGGGTACGATACCTAATGTGCAACCACTGATCAGTTGGGTTTTACCGAGCTCCACATGGTTGGGTACGATTCTACCGAGCCTTATGATGGCCGAGTATATTTTTACTGAGCCTATTACGGCCGAGTACGATATGATGATGATGATGCCCACAACGGAGTATGTTTTTAAAAGTTTATGTATATATATATATATATATATATATATGTATCATGCATTTCATGTCAGTAGCCCTCAGAGGTACTCAGATGTTACATGTTGTACTTTCTCTGTCTCTCTTTAGATTACTATTCTTATTTATGGTTTCATACCTTATATACTCGGTACTATATTCGTACTGACGTCCCTTTTGCATGGGGACGCTGTGTTTCATGCTTGCAGGTCCCGATAGACAGGTTGACAATCCTCCTAGTAGGCTATCAGCTCAGCAGAAGTTGTTGGCGCACCCCACTTGCTTCGGAGTTGCTTATTTGGTCAGTACGCTTTGGATATGTAATAATTGGTATGGTGGGGCCCTGTCCCGACCTTTATGATGTTTATGTACTCTTAGAGGCTTGTAGATAGATGTCATGTATATGGATACTTGTATGGCCTTGTCGATTTATGTTTTGAGTGTACAAATGATCATGTCGTCCTTATAGACCCGTATGTCACATATATAAGTTTGTATATCATGTTGGGTCGTCCTATGTCAAGCATTCCCTTATGTTTTATTCCGGTTATCTCATGACGACCCTTCTGGCCCATTTACCCATGATGGTATGATAAAAAAGATATGTTACATTGGTACTCGGTTGAGTAAGGCACCGGGTGCCGTCGCGGCCCTCCGATTTGGGTCATGACGGCGGCGCCCAGATGAATGGAATACCGCAAACTATGGCCCTCTCATGAACCAGCTTCCATAACCCAACCACATTGGGCACACAAATCCGGCCCTGAAGTTTCAATACCACATCATCACTGATAGCCACCTCCTTGGCATCACCGTACTGCACCATGCCCTTAAGGACACGCAAGTGGGGATCATCATACTCATGCACCTTGATGCTCTCAAACAAAGAGGACTATGATACTACGCAAGCAAGAACCCCGCTAAGACTCTGAAATATCCAACCTCATTGTCACGACCCAAAATCCAACTAGTCATGATGGCACCTAATTCAACCATGTAGGTAAGCCACTTAGCAACGATCCAATTCAAATGAGATTTACTAAGAAAATAATGATAATACAACTGAACTTTATACCAGGAATTCCCAAGGACTGGTAGTACAAATTATGAGCTTCTAAGATTTAGAGTTTACAAAGCTGGTATGAAATAAATACATCATCTGTTGAAATATACATGAACAAATTAATAATCCTAAAGCTACCAAGAACAAGAAGCAGCTATGATTGGAGTGCAGGTACATCTTCAATGCCATCTCCTTCCATACACAACAACATCAGCTTCCAAAATCTGCACGCAAGGTGTAGAAGTGTAGTATGAGTACAACCGACCTCATGTACTCAATAAGTAACAAACCTAACCTTAGGTTGAAAGTAGTGATGAGCTTGGACGAACGGTCAGACTCCAACACCAATATCCCACAACAACTCATAACAACATAATAAAAGTAGTAGAAGAAATAACTCCAGGATATGATGCTCAGCTCGTTCACAGTTACGGAAAATAAGCTTGCTTTTCAAGTATAGCAATAAAACCCATAGCATTCACCGAAATCACCAATAATGTGAGTATATCAGAATACTGTGATTTTTCCCAAAATCTTTAAACAACAGATAAGATGTTTCATTATCAGATGGCATGAAGAAAGTACATCTCTATGCCTACATGTCAATGTGCATGTCAAGTCATGAATGTCACAATACCGTATAGCATGAGGAATGCTTGTCAATGCCTACACGCCAACTATGCATTTCAAGTGCAATGCACCACAGTGATAAACTCATGTGCTCATGCTCTCAGAGAAGTAAACC
>AWOL01S0011709.1:0-10831 GCA_000715115.1 Nicotiana otophora
TCTTTAAACAACAGATAAGATGTTTCATTATCAGATGGCATGAAGAAAGTACATCTCTATGCCTACATGTCAATGTGCATGTCAAGTCATGAATGTCACAATACCGTATAGCATGAGGAATGCTTGTCAATGCCTACACGCCAACTATGCATTTCAAGTGCAATGCACCACAGTGATAAACTCATGTGCTCATGCTCTCGGAGCAGTAAACCTCACTCAGCACACTCAATCACTCAGTCCTCCCAGTCACTCCGTCCTTTCAGTCCTCCTAGTCACTTAGTCCTCCCAGTCACTCAGTCCTCTCAATCACTCAGTACTCGCACTCGACACTCGCACTTAGTAAGTACATGCGCTCACTGCTAGTATGTCAGACTTCGGAGGGGAGGATCCTGCCCAAGTGCTAATATAAGCCAATAATGGCATAAATCAATAAAGCCTGCTGCGACTTGCAACCCGATCCCATAAATATCACTCATAATCAGGTCCTTGGCCTCACAAATCTCATGCCAATCAGCCCAAACAATGAAAATATGATGTGAGACAAATGCTAACAGAGACTGAGATATGATATGCAATGAATGAGTATGACTGAGTATGTAATTGCAATTTATGCAAATAACTCAATAGCAGAAATGACCACAGTTGGTCCCAACAGGATAAGCATATAGCCTAAACATGGTTTCTAACATAGATCACGACTCAGTTACTCTAACACGTAGGAATTGCATGGATAAAAATAAGATTAGGTCACTACACAGTACCACAGAAACAGTCGAGTCATAATTCACACGGTGCACGCCCACACACCCGTCACCTAGCATGTGCGTCACCTTAACACCCAACACCTAACATGTATATTCAGCGGTTCATACTCTCAGCAGCGAGTTTAGAAGTGTTACTTACCTCGAACAAGCCGAATCCAATGCCGAGCTAGCCAAACAATACTTCATCCCGCGCATATTAACCTTTGAACGGCTCAAAACTTGCCAAAAGCAACTCAAAAATATCAAATAATGCCAAAGGAAACAAACCCAATCGATAAAGGTTGCATCTTTAATCAAAAGCTTAAAGTCAACCAAAAAGTCAAACCCGAGCCCACACCTCGGAACCTGACAAACTCACAAAATCCAACAACCCATTCAATTACGAGTCCGACCATACTAGTTTCACTCAAATCCGACTCCGAATTGATGTTCAAAACCCAAATATTCGCTTTATAAAATTTTAGACAAAAACCCTTAATTTCTCTTTAAAATTCATAATCCAAATGACAAAATCGAAGATAGATTCACGAAATATAATTAAAACCACGTACAGAACACTTACCCCGATCCATGTAGTGAAAACTGCCTCCAAAATCGCCCAAATCTGAGCTCCCCACCTCAAAATATGAATAAAATGACCAAGCCCTCGATTTATTGCTTCCGCCCAGCTATTTTCGCTTTTGCGAACAAATGAGCCACTTCTGCGGGGTTGCTTTTGCGGAACCAGCTGTAAACTCGACCCTCGCACCTGCGAACAAAATATCCGCTTCTGCGACATTGCAGGTGCGAGCCATCATCCGCTCCTGTGCAAGACCTCGCTTCTGCGCTCCAGCCAACCGCACCTGCGCATCCACACATGCGCTCAAAACTCAGCTTCTGTGATCTTTCCTCACCCAGCCTTTTCCCGATTCTGTGATGAACAACCTGCATCCGCGTAGTCCCTTATGAGACCAAGACTCTGCAGATGCGGCTATACCAGCACCAGAAATTCCTTCAGCAATGCAACAAGAGATAAAATGAACCGAACCATATCCGTAACTTACCCGAGCGCCTTGGGACCCTGTCCAAATATACCAACAAGTCCCATAGCATAACACGAACTTCCTCAAGGCCTCAAATCACGCATAACAATATCAAAACTACGAATCACGCTTCAAATCGAACTTAATGAACTTTCAAAACTCGCGCCGAACTATATCAAATCAACTCGGAATGAATTCAAATTTTGCACACAAGTCCCAAATGACATAACGAAGCTCTTCCAATTCTTGGAACCACAATCTGAACCCGATATCATCAAAGTCAACTATCAGTCAAACTTATGAACATTCCAAACCTTCAAATTGCCAACTTTCGCCAATTAGTGTCGAAACCTTCTAGAAATATCCAAATACAAATTCGGGCATGCGCCCAAGTCCAAAATCACCATCCGGACCTAACGCAACCATCAAAACTCCGATCCGAGGTCAAATACTCAAAAGTCAAACTCGGTCAACTCTTCTAACTTAAAGCTTCGTAGTTGAGAATTATTCTTCCAAATCAATTTCAAATCACGTGAAAACCAAAAACGAAGATACACACAACTAATAATACATTATACGGATCTACGAATGACCTCAAACCACTGAGCGAAGTGAGAATGCTCAAAACGACCGATCGGGTCATTACATTCTCCCCCACTTGAACATACGTTCGTCCTCAAACGTGCCCAGAGTCGTTCAAAAGCCATCAAATCACCGTGTAACCTTACCATGCACATACCCGTGGGTGATCCCATGTCATCCCAATCCATATAAGCATGACAACACAACATAGCTGAATATCCTTAATTCAACCTTAGCCCATAAACTTAGGACCCAATTTCCAACATACGAAATTCCTTACGAGATTTGAATCTCGCATCTGCACACTGTATAAGTCTCAACAAGCTATATCAAGCCATAACCATAGCACATGATGTAATCACATGATATACCACACAACTCACATACTCATAGTAATAATTCCCGATCATAGTAGCTTCTAAAAAAACCTAATACCGATAATAAACATCATATCAAATAAAAACCTCATTCAACCAGGCGAGTACCGCAATACCAATAAAGCATCCGTAAGCCAAAACACAGTGCACCTTCGGAAATGCGCACCCTTCTCAGGCAATACCAAGTAGTAATAGCATTCATCTAATCATCTGAAACTGCCCATGTTGTTCAAAATTCCTGACCTCCCCTCTAAAACTGAACTGCCACCTTATACATGCAGATCTCAATCCCACACGACGCACCATATCTATTATGCCATCATATGAAAACACGAGAACCCCGTTGTTAACTCTGTGTCACAAGTAGAATACATACTCAATTAGCCAGGAACCTTTCACTTGATCCCATCTAAGAGAAAATCATAATACATAACATGCTCCTCACACCAGTAGGGAATATCCATCTCAAACCGTGGTAGAAACCATTGAGAACTCTTCAAAACCTATTTGCACATAACCAAGCCATCAGAACTGAATCTATCTAACTCAACCAAGCCAAGCAGGTTGCCAAACCCAAGAGTATTGCCACTAAATACCTGTAGAGACTCACCCCATCATAATTACCCAATGAACCGATCATATCCATTACCATACCGATCCAACCTACTACCAAGCTGTCCTATTTCTCCGGGTTTCTTTCCAATTGCCTTCAAGTTAACACTTATCCTTGCCAGAACACCACGATCCTTACCCAAAGCTCACCACAAGAGATCTAAAACCACGTCATCCTAAAGTGCATAAGCCGTTGTATTCCCTCTTAAGCACCCCAAAAGTACCACAACCGAGACACTCACTGTGAAGAGATTTTATGTGAATCTAAAGCTGTTTCTTTTACCTTCCTTATACTGAAATGTAAAATCCATAATGATATAGAAATACCACGAGTCTCGACACCATCCACTATAAATCTTAGATTCTAGCCATATACCAATCAAAAAAATTCTCAATTGCTACATATAAATCTTGAATCCATTAGAACATTCTCGAGAGTCATTCAGTCAACTCAAATCTCAATTGTACCACCCAAACGGGCAGAATGGCTTGGGCCCCATTAGCACGAAAACATCTAAAGAAGTAATCCACACCTCTAAGAAACCGAGTGAATCCCTACTCTATGCATACTACATCCGTCTCGAATAACAAACTTAAATCATTTCGTGATTTCCATATACTCGTAAATTGTAATATGTCCCCTATCGAGAAATCTCCTCACTCGAGTCATTCTCGATCTCAACCTCTACAAGTCATAACTGATTTACAAGTATGCCTTATACCGAAACCAATACAACACATAACCATGCAATCAATTTGCCGATGCACATGGCTCAAAGCCACAGAACAAAACATCCGGTAATGCACAATACCCATACTCTACTATTGACATAATCCCGTACTGAAATCCAACTAAAAACTTCATAAGCTCATGCAACACAAATAATAAAATACCTCAAATCATCTGTAAAGCTCGAATTAATCCTCGTGACAGTCAAGTCAACTTTCACAACCATTCCATACTCAAATCGCAACACATATAACCCACTAGTAGAAAGAAACTCTCCACACAATCATCATAAGGATCACACATCTGTAGATTACCAACCCACCTGCTTAGCCTCAAACTGATATCTCTCTATACCCTTTCACAGCCACAATTACTACGCAATCACTTAATCTTCCTAAGTCTGAACTCATCAACAAGACATGAGAATCTAATTTGTTGCACAATTAAACAACATGAAAGATCCTTCAACACACTCATAACTCGAGACTATGCATCACATCAAGACAAAAATCAAGCACCCAATAGTCCTTTTTACACCCCAAGAAACTCTTCTTGTCAAATTCAAACCATCTGAGCACAGCTCGCAATCACGTCATACTCATCATATAGCCATCCAATCACTCATCGAGCCACACATTCCACTTATAGGGACACTACCGGACATATAAGTCCAACAACACATGCTCAAGCTACAGTCAAAACTCGGCCTCAAGTCCTCCAAACTGGCCCATCATCAGCACATAGAAAACACATCTCGCACCTCATCCATGGAATCACAAGACATCGATGTATAGCTGATATCGGGCGCTCACGTATGCATACGAGTGAGTGGAAGGAATTCAAAGTCATACACCTCAAGCTGAATCAATGCCACATGATAAAGAAAGAAAGATGCGAAGTTTATCCTAAATGCTCTGTAGCCTCTCAAAGGTAGGTATGGACGTCATCATACCGATCTGCAAGACTTTACTAGATATTTGCTCATGAATTGTAGAACCTATGAACCTAGAGCTTTGATACCAACATGTCACAACCCAAAATCCAACTAGTCGTGATGGCGCTAACTCAACCAGCTAGGTAAGACAATTAGCAATAATCAAATTCAAATGAGATTTGCTAAGAAAATAATGATAATACAACTGAACTTTATACCAAGAATTCCCAAGGACAGGTAGTACAAATCATGAGCTTCTAAGATTTAGAGTTTACAAAGCTGGAATGAAATAAATACAGTATCTATTGAAATATACATGAACAGATTAATAATCCTAAAGCTACCAAGAATAAGAGGCATCTATGATCGGAGCGCAGGTACATCTTTAATGCCAGCTCCTGCCATACACAACAACATCATAATCCAAAATTTGTACGCAAGGTGAAGAAGTGTAGTACGAGTACAACCGACCGTATATACTCAATAAGTAACAAACCTAACCATAGGTTGAAAGCAGGGATGAGCTTGGATGAACGGTCAGAGTCCAACACCAATATCCAACAACAACGCATAACAACATAATAAAAGTAGTACAAGAAATAACTCCAGGATATGATGCTCAGCTCGTTCACAGTTGCGGAAAATAGGCATGCTTTTCAAGTATAACAGTAAAACTCAAATGTTTCATCGAAATAACAAAAAATGGGAGTATATCAGAAAACTATGATTTTTCCCAAAAACTTTCAACAACAAATAAGAAGTTTCATTGTCAGATGGCATGAGGAAAGTACATCTCTATGCCTACATGTCAATGTGTATGTGAAGTCATGAATGTCACAATACCGTACAACATAAGGAATGCATCTCAATGCCTACATGCCAAGTATGCATGTCAAGTGTAATGCACCACAGTGATAAACTCATGTGCTCATGCTCTCAGAGAAGTAAACCTTACTCAGCACGCTCAATCACTCAGTCCTCCCAGTCACCCAGTCCTCTCAATCACTCAGTCCTCTTAGTCACTCAGTCCTCCCAGTCTCTCAGTCCTCCCAATCACTCGGCAGTCGCACTCGGCAGTCGCACTCGGCACTCGCACTCAGTAGGTACCTGTGCTCACTGCTGGTATTTCAGACTCCGGAGGGGTGGATCCTACCTAAGCGCTAATATAAGCCAATCATGGCATGAATCAATAAAGCTTGCTGTGACGTGCATCCCGATCTCATAAATATCACTCACAATTAGGCCCTCGGCCTCCCTCAGTCATCATCCTCTCCAGTCTGTCGGCCTCAAAAATCTCATGCCAATCAACCCAAACAGTGATAATATGATGTGAGACAAATGATAACAGAGACTGAAATATGATATACAATGAATGAGTATGACTGAGTATGTAATTGCAGTTTAAGCAAATAACTCAATAGCATAAATGACCACAGTGTGTCCTTACAGGATAAGCATATAGCCTAAACATGATTTATAACATAGATCACAACTCAGTTACTGTAACACGTAGGAATTTCATAGATAGAAACAAGATTAGGTCACTACACAGTACCATAGAATCAATCAAGTCATAATTTACACGGTGCATACCCACACGCACGTCACCTAGCATGTGCGTCACCTTAATACCCAATACCTAACACATATATTTAGGGGTTCATACCCTCAGCACCAAATTTAGAAGTGTTACTTACCTTGAACAAGTCGAATCTAATACCGAGCTATCCAAACAATACTCTAGAAATGCCATCCCAAGCCTATCAAGGTCTGAACGGCTCCAAAAGCAACTCACAAATATCAAATAATGCCAAAGGAAACAAACCCAATCGATAAAGGTTAAATCTTTAATCAAAAGCCCAAAGTCAACCAAAAAGTCAAACCCGGGCTCACATCTTGGAAGCGACAAAACTCACAAAATCTGACAACCCATTTAATTACGAGTCCAACCATACTAGTTTAACTCAAATCCGACTCCGAATTGATGCTCAAAACCAAAACAATCACTTTATGAAATTTTAGACAAAAACCCTCATTTCACTTTAAAATTCATAATCCAAATGACAAAATCGAAGATACATTCACGAAATATAATCAAAATCGAGTATAGAACACTTACCCCAATCCATGTAGTGAAAATTACCTCTAACATTGCCCAAATCCGAGCTCCCCAACTCAAAATATGCCCTCGATTTATAACTTCTGCCCAGCCATTTTCGTTTTTCCGAACAAATAAGCCACTTCTGCGACAATACATCCGATTTTGCAGAACCAGCTGAAAACCCAACCCTCACACCTGCGGACAAAATATCCACTTCTGCGACATCGCTTGTGCGAGCCATCATCCGCTCTTGCGCAAGACCTCGCTTCTATGCTCCAGCCAACTGCACTCGTGCAACCGCACATGCACTTAAAACCTCGCTTCTATGATCTTTCCTCACCCAGCCTTTTCCCGCTTCTGCGATGAACATACCGCTTCTACGAAGTCACTTCTACGACCAAGACTCTGTAGATGCGGCTACACCAGCACCATAAATTCCTTCAGCTATGCAACAAGAGATAAAATGATCCGAACCATGTCCGTAACTCACCCGAGCCTCTCGGGCCCCCGTCCAAATATACCAACAAGTCCCATAACATAACACAAACTTACTTGAGGCGTCAAATCACACATAACAATATAAAAACTATGAATCGCTCTTCAAATCAAACTTAATGAACTTTTGAACTTTCGACTTTCAAAATGTGCGCCGAACCATATCAAATCAACTCGGAATGAACTCAAATTTTGCACAGAATTCCCATATGACATAACAAACCTCTTCCAATTCCTGGAACTACAATCCGAACTTGATATCACCAAAGTCAACTCCCGGTAAAACTTATGAACATTCGAAACTTTCAAATTGCCAACTTTCGCCAATTAGTTCCAAAACCTTCTAGAAATATCCAAATGCAAATTCAGGGATATGCCCAAGTCCACAATTACCATCCGGACCTAACGGAACCATAAAAACTCTGATTCGAGGTTAAATGCTCAAAAGTCAAACTTGATCAACTCTTATAACTTAAAGCTTCCTAGTTGAGAATCATTCTTCCAAATTAATTCCGAATCACCTGAAACCAAAACCGAAGATACACACAAGTCATAATACATTATATGGAGCTACCCATGACCTCAAACCACCGAGCGAAGTGCAAATGCTCAAAACAACTGGTCGGGTCGTTACACTCATGAACTTGTTGGCCAAATCCTGGACATCCAAAGCTAACAATCTCTCCCTAGCTAGGATAAAATAAAGACTCCCCATGCTCTCAACCTTCCTACTCAAATATTAGTCCATAATATTGACCTTCCCTAGATGATAAAGAATGGTGATATCATAGTCCTTTAGTAGCTCTAACCACCTCCGTTGCCTCAAGTTTAGATCCTTTTATTTGAATAGGTGTTGAAGACCTTATGGTTTGTGAACACCTCACAAGAGACACCGTACAGATAGAGCCTCCAAATCTTAATCCCATGACCAATGGGTGCTAACTCCAAATCGTGCACCAGGTCGTTCTTCTCACGGGGCTTCAACTTACGCGAAGCATAAGCAATCACTCTACTCTTGTGATGACCCAAAAGGTCATCTTATGATTTAGAACTCGAATCTGCGCTCTTAAGCCTTAAAAATCTCATTTTTTTACCCTCCTCAATTTGCGTGCGCAGTTCGGGCAGGTTTTCGAAAAGCTTTTATGTTGAAAACTAACGAAAATAAGAATTTTTACCTTAAAAGTTAATTTTAGTTGACTTTGGTCAACAATTTTTCTAAACGGGCCCAGATCCATGTTTTGACGGTCTTGATGGGTCCGTATCGAATTATGGGACCTGGGTGTATGCCCAGAATCGAATTCGGAGGTCCCTAGCTCAAGTTATGAATTTTTGATGAACATTAAAAGTCTGAAAATTAATTATTTTTAAGAATTGATTGATGTTTGGTATTGTTAGTACCTGGTCCGTATTTTGGTTCCGGAGCCCGGTACAGGTTCATTATGATATTTAAGACCTGTCTGTGAAATTTGGTGAGAAACAGAGTTGATTTAACGTGATTCGGACGTCCAGTTGAGAAAATAGTAATTTTAAAGTGTTCTTGAGAGACTCATTTGATTTGGTGCTAAATTCGTAGTTGTAGGTGTTATTTTGGCAATTTGATCATGCGAGCAAGTTCGTATGATATTTTTAGACTTGTGTGCATATTTGGTTTGGAGCACCGAGGGCTCGGGTGAGTTTCGGATAGGCCACAGGATGTTTTGGACTTTGGAAATCTGGTTTTTCTGCAGAATCTATGTTCTGGCATGTCCTTCTTCGCATTCGCAAAGGTACTCTCGCGAACGCGAAGAGTAAACTAGGCAGCTAAGGTTTTCTTCTTCGCGAACACGAAGCGATGGGGGCATTACCCTTCACGAACGTGTAGTGTTAGGCACTGGGGAGGGGGAGTCAGCCTTTTCTTCATCGCGAACGCGAGCAATGTCTCACGAATGCGAAGACCAGGGAAGGGTCGCCTACATGAACGCGAGCACTTCCTCGCGAACGCGAAGAGTAAACTAGGCAGCTAAGGTTTTCTTCTTCGCGAACACGAAGCGATGGGGGCATTACCCTTCACGAACGTGTAGTGTTAGGCACTGGGGAGGGGGAGTCAGCCTTTTCTTCATCGCGAACGCGAGCAATGTCTCACGAATGCGAAGACCAGGGAAGGGTCGCCTACATGAACGCGAGCACTTCCTCGCGAACGCGAAGGCTTGGTAGCCTATACTCTTCACCAACGCGATAGTGCTCTCGCGAACGCGATGAACACTGTCCCCCAACACTTAACAGAATCCAAAAACGGGATTTTAGCCAAAAACTCATTTTTCTCAAAACTCAAACGGTGAGAGGCGATTTTTCAAGAGTCATTTCTTCCCCAAATTATTGGTAAGTGATTCTAAACCAGTTTTTTCAATTACCCATTATATTTCGTGAATTTTCAACCTAAAATCTAGAGTTTTCGTGGTAGAATTAGGGGTTAGGTAGAAACTAGGGGTTTCGGGAATTTGGGGACTTAGACCTCAATTTGAAGTCGGATTCCAAAACTAATTAAATATTCGGGCTCAGCGGTGAATGGGTAAAAGGATTTTGGTCCGAACCTCGGGTTTTGACCAATTGATTTGGTGTCGGACACTTAGACCATTTCTATTCCACCGTATCGTATGGCACCAGCAAAGTTGAAGGAATTGAAGGATCAGCTTCAAGAACTCCTTGATAAGGGGTTTATTCGGCCTAGCGTGTCACCTTGGGGTGCATCAGTTCTATTTGTGAAGAACAAGGATGGTACTATGAGGATGTGCATTGATTATAGGCAGTTGAACAAAGTCACAATCAAGAACAAGTATCCTTTGCCACGTATTGATGATCTATTTGACCAGCTTCAGGGAGTGAGGGTGTTCTCCAAGATTGATTTGAGGTCAGAGTATCACCAGTTGACGATTCGGGAGTCGGATATTCTTAAGATAGCTTGCACGACCCGTTATGGTCATTATGAGTTCCTTGTGAATTCTTTTGGGCTAACTAACGCCCCAAAAACATTCATGCATCTGATGAACAGTGTGTTTCAGCCTTATCTCGACTCGTTTGTTATTGTATTTATTGATGATATCCTGTTGTACTCTCGTAGCCAGGAAGAGCATGCCCAGCATGTGCGGATCATGTTGCAGCGATTGAGGAAGGAGAAGCTTTATGCTAAGTTCTCCTAGTGTGAGTTTTGGCTCAGTTCAGTGGCGTTCTTGGGGCA
>AWOL01S0011709.1:14202-40881 GCA_000715115.1 Nicotiana otophora
TCTCATCTATCGCATCGCCCTTGACCAAATTGACCTAAAAGGGTGCTCCTTTCAGGTGGTCGGATGAGTGCAAGGAGAGCTTTCAGATGCTCAAGACTGCTTTGACCACGGTTCCAGTTCTAGTTCTACCATCAGCTTCTGGTTCTTACACAGTGTATTGTGATGCTTCTCGAACCGGTATTGGGTATGTTCTGATGCAGGAGGGCAGAGTGATTACTTATGCTTCGCGCCAGTTGAAGCCTCATGAAAAGAACTATCTTGTCCACGACCTTGAGTTAGCAACTATTGTTCATGCCTTGAAGATCTGGCGACACTATTTGTACGGTGTCTATTGTGAGATTTACACAGATCAGCGGAGGTGGTTGGAGCTTCTTAAGGACTATGATATCACTATTTTGTACAATCCCGGGAAGGCCAATATGATGGCCGATGCATTGAGTCGTCGGGCAGAGAGTTTGTGGAGCTTAGCATATCTTCTAGCAGTAGAGAGGCCATTGGCATTGGATGTTCATACCTTAGCCAGCCAGTTTGTTAGATTGGATGTTTCTGAGTCGAGTCGAGTATTGGCTTGTGTGGCCTCTCAGTCTTCTCTTTATGATCGTATCAGGGAGCGTCAGTATCATAACCCCCACCTGCTTGTCCTTAAGGACATGGTCCAGCACGGTGATACTAAGTAGGTCACTATTGGGGATGATGATGCATTGAGGATGCAGGACAGGCTATGTGTGACCAATATAGATGGTTTGCGTGAGTTGATTCTCCAGGAAGCTCATAGTTCGCGGTATTCTATTCATCCAGGTACCGCGAAGATGTATCAGGACTTGAAACAACATTACTGGTGGAGGAGAATTAAGAAAGACATAGTGGAGTATGTGGCTCGGTGTCTAAATTGACAGCAGGTGAAGTATGGGCATCAGCGA
The DNA here is from genome assembly GCA_000715115.1 of Nicotiana otophora. Classification (NCBI taxonomy): domain Eukaryota; kingdom Viridiplantae; phylum Streptophyta; class Magnoliopsida; order Solanales; family Solanaceae; genus Nicotiana; species Nicotiana otophora. The sequence continues at coordinate 15,123 of AWOL01S0011709.1, forward strand.
CCAAGTGGGTTGCTGTCACGACCCAAACCTATGGGCCACAACGGGCACCCGGTACCTTACTCAACCGAGTACCAATGTAACATATCTTTCATACCATTCTATCATAGGTAAATGAACCGGAGTAAAGCATGAGGGAATACAAACTTATACATATGACATACTGGCCTATAAGACCAAAATGATCACTCGTACACTGAACATAGGCCGACAAGGCCGTACAATCTTTCATGTATACGACATATGTCTACAAGCCCCTAAGAGTACATAAATATCGTAAAGCTCGGGACAGGGCCCCGCCATACTAATCAATATATGTTCTAATCATACTGACCACATAAGCAACTCCGGAGCAAATGGAGTGCACCAATACCTTCCACTGAGCTGATAGCCTACTTGGAGGACTCTTAACCTATTTATCGGGACCTGCAGGCATGAAACGCAATGTCCCCAGGCAAAATGGATGTCAGTACAAATGATGCACCGAGTATGTAAGGAATGAAAATCAGTAAACAATAGACATGAGAGAAACATGGAGTAAAAGACTCAACATGTAAGTCTGAATAACTCTGTGAATCATTTAATATTATAATGTCATGCATATGCATATAAATGTCATACCATGCATAGGTATATGCGTTCATAACATCATCAAGCCTCTGAGGGCATCCCATCATATCATCTCGGCCACTGTGGACAAAATCATCAACGTATACCAGCTGATCAGGTGGTGGTGCGTATAAAATGCCGTAACCTTTTTCCATATCCCATATACATATAATATACATATATACGCGTATATAGCGCCATCTGGTCATGGGTCAATGTAAATGAATACAATGCATGAGAAGTATGTCAATAAAATTTCTCGGAATGTCATAAGACCATTATGCCTTTGATTAATATCATGAAGTAAACTTTATCAACTTACGTATTTTCTGAGACCCATGAATAGATGATAGAATAACAGGACACATGGGGAATCAAGAACATAAGCATCTCTAGCATTTCTATGAATAGAATTATTTATGGAAGTTGTGCATTTGCTCATTTCGTTTGTATCCTATGGACTATGCCAAAAGGAAAGAAGTGATAGCCTTAACATACCTGAGCTGATTCTCTTGACAATCACTCTAACACACATCAATTGCGACAAAACACATAACGACGGATTGCAGTAGGGGAGATCCGTATGATATTCTTGAGAAAGATTGTACCGTACTCCTTTAAAATTACAAAATCTCACGTTGCTAAGATACTAAGATATTCTTGTTTGAATTTTGTTTCAAGAGGATCATGATATTACCACATGAATTCTCATATGAATTGGCTAAAGCCTTCCTTTCCTCCTATTGTAGAGATATCCATCTTCTAAAGTGATTTAGAGACATTTTTATTATGGGGTGGACCCCACTTTGCAAGATGACTAAGCCACTAACTCAAAAATATTTTGCCACCTTGAAATGTGACTTAAGAGTCACTAATTTGGAATGGTGGGCTGCCACATTGGGGCCTTTTAGGCTTTATCCATGATCTTGATTTATTAATCACTAATTCCTTAATTAACTAATTAATCTTCCATTAACCAATAATTAACTAATTATTCACATAATTAAGAATTATCTCAAATTAATTAAAATACTACTCACTTTTAGCACACTTCATGTACCCTACTATCGTGGTTATGAGGTACCTTGTAGGGCACTAGTCCATAAATACCGGGTATTATAGCTCGGGCCATTTTCTATCCCAAATTGGAAACTTCGACGAAACTCACTTTCTGCGATTCGCTTATCCTCTCACCTTTACGAATACACTTATCGCCTGTTATAAATAGAATAAATGCTTATAACCTCAAGATAATCTCATCCCCGAGTGTACATCGATTAACTGAAGACGAAACTTTAACGTACGAAAATGCGGGATGTAACATCTCATTTCCAAGCTTTCATCAATTTACTTATAGCGTACTTTTACGTACAAAAACATGGGGTGTAACATCATTCCCCCCTTTGGAATATTTGTCCTCGAATGTTGACTGATGCACTTATTTGTCTCATAACCGGATAGCTCTTGTGAATGGTTGTAATACTGACCTTGCCATTTAGGCGACTATTCTGTGAATAAATCCAAAGGCCAGTGCATTCCCACCTTTAGGCCTCTTTCTCACACCACGACTTGTGGTCGGAATCCTTCCAATCTCGTAACTATTGCTACCTTCCATCATGCAGCCTGTACGACTCTGACCTTGTAAGTGCGCCTATGCGACTCTTCTTTCCTTTTTCCTCCAGTTTTTAACCAATCTCTAGGGCTCACTTTGTAAACATATACAGAGCTTAACAAGATGTTCCTCTGGGCATCTATGGGTATACTGAAGTTCTTCGCTCGGTACTTTGTCGAACTTACAAATATCGCTTCATAGACCTGGTTATCTATCCGCATGACTTACTGTATCTAGGTAGGTCATACTATACCATAACTCTTACTTCGATTTATCGTTACTGCGGTCTGCTTACCAAACTCCAAGTTACTTTTGTTGCTTACCCTATGTATCCTTTAATGCTTCTTCGTTACTGGTCATCTTAAGAATAGCAGCCTGATCTCATCTCATACTGTTGTAACTTTTATCCATCCATTGTTAATTCACCTCAATGTTTATCTACAATCTACCACTGATAACTTGAAACTTCTTATGTAATACCTTTCCACTAGGGCTTACGTTGCATCGAGGAATATTTGAAGTAATTAGACTGATCCACCTAGGGGCGATAACTATACTTCCATAACCGTATTTCATAGCATCCCAATGTGATTCACCTTACGTGGGTATTTTAATCCCGTACAATTCATGAAATTCCCTTTTCTTTTTCTTTTTTCTTCTTCAAATCATTACTCAATTGAAGGCCCAAATGTCATCCTTTATCTATCACAATTACACCCTTATTCTACTACCAGGGCAGTATTCCATCTCTTCTAAATGCTATTAGTCTTAGACTCCTTTGAGTTCATTCAGGCTATACTGGGCTTTCTATAACTTAGAGAAACCATTAGCTCTCTTGTTTTCATGGGCTTAATCCCGAGGACTTATCCCTTCTCGTCGCTTTTTCACTCGCCTTTCCTTATCCTTGCTAATGTCTTCTTAAAACCTTTTCGCTCTACCATACTTTAGCTTGAGACCTACACATATCTATTTATACTATTCACAATCTTCCTTCAACTTGCTTGCATCATAGATTTCCTTATGTCATTCTGGAACATCAAGCGAGACATCACATCGTCTCTAACTCTTCTTTACTCTCTTAACTAGACCTCTCGATACATAGAAACCATAGACTGGAAAATATTCCACTGATGACCGCTATCATTCCTGGATACTGAATCCCAGCGCTTCTAGCCTTCTATTCGAAGTATGGACTATTCACAACCTTCTGTATTTGAGAATATCGTACGTTGTTCACCTTTACCTTACTTACCTTAAATCTCGCATCACATTTTCTATCTCTTTCATGACCTCCCTTCCACATAGGTATAATTCACATCCACAACTTGAAGCTCTATTATAATACTTGCACCTCTGGTGCATACACAATCCGGTGGGAGCTTCATATTGACTTCTTATGAGGCTGGTACTCTTTCTAACTGGCTCTATCATAGGGCCGTTATAGAATATGGTTGTTGTACTATCTCTCTTATGCCTCTGACTTTAAGGATGATCCTGCAATGTTCTCAATCACGATTTCTATAATTGTCTGGGGCCAATAATCAGGCTCCTGATTTACTTGGTTGATGTAACTCTTTAGTTTCCTCTTCCCTCTGATCAGCCTGTATATAGGCTTAAGCTATCTTCCGACCTGCGCTCATGGTATTAGTTATTACTTTAGCCTTTCATAAACGTTATGGAATATCCATGATAAAATCTTCTAACAATTCAATCCTTTGCCTATGACCTGGGCTCAATTGTTTTCTTTTAACTTATACCGGAATCTTCTACGGCTGTATAATTGTCAATATATATGCTGCATGGAATACTTCGAACTCTTAAGTGCGTTCATAACGTAACTAACTCTGAATCATTGATCGAATAATTCCTTTCGTTCCTTCTCAGCTTTCTTTAAACGTAGGCTATTACTTTTCCTGGTCTTTCTACCTCCTTGTTGCGTGCATACTTAGCTTCCCAAGCATGCCGGAATTTTTGTGCAACTCATATGGTCTCGAATATTACTTTTGATTTTTACTTCCCGTTCATTAGCCACGGTAGGTGCCACTTTCTTATGGAGTGCATACAATGTTGTAGTGAGACTGTTTTTACATGACCATTTCCTCTTTAGGTCACTGTGCTTAGGTTGAAGCCTTCTTCCTTATTTCCTCAGCTAGTCTTTTGTTGTAGTACTTAGGGAAGACATTCTGACTCTTGTAAAGCTGCAAGCTTATTACATCGTATACTTGATGGAATTTGTGGTTTTCTTCCTTGCCTATAACTATCCGTACTTACTTANATTCTGACTCTTGTAAAGCTGCAAGCTTATTACATCGTATACTTGATGGAATTTTTAATTTTCGTCCTTGCCTTTAACTATCCGTAGTTACTTATCTCCACGCCCTTGTGCTTGTAGGGTTGCTCCTAAACTGAAGTTTTGACTGTCTTCCAAGTGAGACTATCTTTTATTTCCGTAATATTCATACGATACCTTTTAACTATCCCAACTCTTATCTGAATATTTCTCAAGTATTACAATGTCATAACTGCGAGGCTGAATTCACTATATTGGGTTTTACTATGTTCATCTTGCATGATCTGTTGATTTGTCTATAACCTCTTGTCTAGCCATAACTAGGCTATTCCTGAATAAACTACTAACTACTCATTGGCCCATTCTCATATCAATATTCCGCGTGATATTTCTTGGGTTATTTCCTTTGTCTTAACTTACCTCTCGCACTAGCTCCTTATTTATCAATAACATCCCGGGCAGGGACCCTTACTCCCTTTCCTTGACGTCGTGCTTGCATAATGTTCTGGAATCATAGCATTTCTGTAAGTTTTGAATAAGTGCAATCTCATCCCTTTCTCATTTTTTTATCGCATTCTTCCTTTACCATTCCATAGTTACTAGAACCACTTAATTCTGATTTAGTGCCACATCACACCATATTCCCCCCTTTAGGGGAGTACCAAGATTTAGTGCTACGACGATCTACCTATAGATGTTTTACCTCTTCATCTTTGGCGTCTTTTCACATCATCGATGACCCTTACTTGCCTTGCGGAAATCCTTCTGTACCAAGGATAACAAAATTCCTTACTCACGAGGGTGAAATCCTTAGAGGCTTTGTAGATACAGGTTCATCACATATAGTATGTCAGAGGCCTTGACGGCCCATATGTATTCATGTTTTAAGTATGATAGTTCGCTGATACAACGTTTGCCCACTTATAGTTTTACATTATGAGTTGTGGCCATGTTGTCCCATGATAATTGCAGAAGAAAAAGAAAAAGAGTTACATAGTGGTTCACTCGGGCCAATACAGTGCCAGCCACGCCTCCGCAGGTTTGGGGCATAACATAAGGCAAGTCTATAGGCCATTTCTCCAACTCTCTGAAGCACCTCAAAAGGACAAATATACCTAGGGCTCAACTTTCCCTTCTTCCCGAACCTCATCACATCCTTTATGGGCGAAACCTTGACTAAAACCTTCTCACCCACCATATATGCCACATCACGAGCTTTCATGTCTGCATAACTCTTGTCTCTCCACTAAGCTGTATGAAGCTTCTCCTAAATCAAATTTACCTTCTCCCTAGCATCACGGACCAAATCAGTGCCCAACAACCTAGCCTTCCCAGGCTCAAACGAACCAACAGGAGAACGACATTGCGTCTTATATATGGCCTCATTAGGAGCCATTTGGATACTCGACTGATAGTTGTTGTTGTAGGTGAACTCTGCTAGCAGTAGAAAAGGATCCCATGAACCTTTGAAATCAATGACACATATACGTAACATATCCTCCAAAATCTGAATAGTACACTTGATGGGGATGAAATGTCGTACTAAGCTCGACCTGCATGCCCTACTCTAGCTGCACTGCCCTCCAGAAATGCGATGTAAACTACGTGCCTCGATGTGAGATGGTAGACCTGGGCACACCGTGAAGGCGGACAATCTCACGAATATTAATCTGGGCTAGCTTCTCACTACTGAAATTGGAGGGCCACGACGGGCACCCAGTACCTTACTAGACTGAGTATTAACGTAACATATCTTTTTATAAGGTAAATGGGCCGAAAGGAACGCCAAGAGATAACCAGAATAAAACATAAGGGAATACTCCACATTAGATGACCCAACATGATATACAAACTTATACATGTGACATACGGGCCTATAAGGCCGACATGATACTTTATACACTCAAAACATAGGCCGACATGGCCATACAAGTATCCACATACATGACATATGTCTACAAGTCTCTAAGAGTACATAAACATCATAAAGGTTCGGAAAGGGCTCCGCCATACAATTAATTACATGTCCAAAGCATGCTGACCAAATAGGAAACTCCGGAGTAAGTGGAGTGCGCCAACACCTTCCACTGAGCTGATAGCCTACTAGGAAGACTGTCAACCTATCTTTGGGACCTGCAGGAATGAAATGCAGCGTCCCTAGGCAAAAGCGAAGTCAGTACGAATAAAGTACCGAGTATGCAAGGTAGGAAAGAATCAATAAGAACAATAATGTAAAGAGAGATAGACAAGATACAACCTGTAGCATCTGAGTGCCTCTGAGGGCAACTGACATGAAATGCATAATATATATATATATATATATATATATATATACATATATACATATACTTTTAAAAACATACGCCTCTGTGGACATCATCATCATCATATCATACCCGGCCTCGAAGAGGACTCGGTAAAAATGTAACCGCCCATCATAAAGCTTAGTAGAATCGTACCCGTCCATGTGGATCTCGGTAAAACCCAACTAATCAGTTAGTGCACAATAAGTGTCGTACCCGACTGACTATAACGCGGCTCGGTAGAGTAAAATAGATACATATATATAATGTATGCTGGACTCATGGAATCACCTCCTAAACCTTTTGGAGTGACGTAAGGTCGTCGCACCTTTGATTAACATTATAGACATCCATACCATCAATATGAACCTCAATAGGATTCAAGGATCATAGATACTTTCTTGGAAAAACTTTATAAGGAAAGAACAACATGGACACCCTTAGTTACTAGGAGTGGATCCGTTATGAAATAACGTATCGTTTACATTCATTTCACTTTAGATCATGCCAAAATAAAGAAGGAAGTGCCTTAACATACCTTTGCAATCTTCTCTCCAATTATCAACCAAGCTCAATATGATCTTCTTACGTCTCCAATGAGTAAACCGACTCCGTCGTCATCACATAAGTGTTGTAACTCTCATATATCGAAACCAATATTCTACAAGAAAATAGAAAGCACCTCCCCTGTTTGTACTACATCCCATAAGTTACTAAAAGTCACCAAACAGCCCAAACAACAACAATATAATTCACTATAAGCTCTCTGATTACTTCAACAACCATTTTGAGTTGCAAGCTCAATTTACAATTAACAAAATATAATCTAATCCAACTCATTTTCCACGAATATGCCTAAAACATCTATAACATCATACTTATGCTTACCATGTCATTTCCAGCCCAAAACATCATAAAGAATCTTTAAAAATAGTCTACACGCTAGTACCTTAACCTTTATCGTCAACCTTTTTTTTTCATGTTTTCTTCTTCAACAAACTTAATTGGAACATGTATGAGCTTAACAAGAGCAGACATAACAATATCAAACTATTTCTAACAATTTCCAGCCACAACAAACTATATATATAGCCTCAACACAAAAAACAGATAACGATTCCTTATGCCATGTCAATTACTATCTTGTAGATTTTCACTCAAACAACTCAACCAACATATGTTTAACCTTAAGAACAACCAAGAACATGATTTAGTTACCTTACTCAGTAGATACAACTTGAAATCTCAAGCTTGTGTAGCTCACAACAACCCTCAATCACACCACAACACTATAAGAGTTGTATTCTCTTCTTGAACCAACTTTTAATGTTCAAATTGGTGTGTAAACACTTATATTTTGCCTTGAAGCTCTAATATATATGAAGGAGGGACTGATTCACACCTTTATCAACAAGAACAACATAAAATCTGAGGTTACTTCACCCTGAAGAATACTCCAAAACAACCACAAGATGAAGAACTATGATCTAGCAGCACCACAGAGTTTCTAGAGTTGGATTCATATTTTTATCTTCGGTTTTCACTCTAGAATCATGGAGACTACTTTGAGAGTGTTTTGGGAGATTATAGGGTCTGTTTGGGTCGAAAACTGAACCCAAATGAGCCTTGCCCACACTTTAAATATTGGAGAATCACCCACCGCCTAAGTGGGTCCCATTGGGAGCTGATTGCGCAGTCTCGCGAAAAAGTTAATATCTATCTACTTTGATGCCATATTGATGAATTTTTTAATGAGTTGGAAACTAAACTAGTAGACCTTAAATTTGATAGGTTAATCACCCAGTAATTCCAAGTATATTGGGAGAAACGCTTTGCTATATTTTACCTAATCTTTAGCACATTTATGTATGTAACTTGTGATAACCTTTGCCAACTTTTGTTCCCCAACTCGCTTGATTACAAAACGTACCATACGACTATATACGACTAAAATAACTCATAACATAACCTACTTATCATGTTAAGCACCCTAGTCTCACCCAAAAGTATATGTTATAACATTCCCAACTTCTTGACTTTCGACGAAACTTAGTTTCTTAATTTCGTTTAGCTTCTAAGCCTTCTAACCCTCTTGGTACTTGTTATTCATGATCTTAAATATTTGTAACCTCCAAGGTAACATTATTAACTTAATTTATGTAGTTTCAAAGATGATATCATTTATGAACTTACATCAATTGACTTACGATGTACGAATGTACGAAAATATGGGGTGTAACATCATTCCCCCCTTTGTAATATTTGTTCTTGACGGTTGACTGATGCGCTTATAAGTCTCACAAACTATAGCTTTTCTGAATACTTTAATAATGTCCTTTCCATCTAGGCAACTATTCTATTAATAAATCCCAAGTTCAGGGCATTCCCCCCTTTAGGCCACTTTCTCACACCACGACTTGTGGTCGAAATTTTTCCAATCTCGTAACTGTTGCTACCTTCTGTCATGCAGCCTGTACGACTTTGACCTTGTATGTGCGCCTATGCAACTCTTCTCTCTTTTTCCTCCAGCTTTTAGACCAATCTCTAGGACTCACTTTGTGAACATACACAGAACTATGACAAGATGTCCCTCTAGACATCTATAGGTGTGCTGATGTTCTTCGCTCGATACTTTGTCGAATTTATGGCTATTGCTATATTTTTTTTATAGCCTTGGTTATCTATACTTATGGCTTTACTGCATTTAAGCAGGTCATACTATACCATAACACTTACTTTGGTTTATTATTACCGAGGGCTGCTACCCAACTCCAGGTCACTCTCTCGCTGCTTATCTTATATGTATAAATCTAAGTTCTTTTATGCTTCATCATTAATGTTCATCTTAAGAATATAAATACAACTACGAGAAACTAATTTAAATAATGGAACTACGACTTTAGCAATGAATCGTAAAAAGCACCCCAAAAAGTTGACTCGAGCCCATGTCTCGGAATCGGGTAAAAGTCACAAAATACGAACACCCATTCGACCATGAGTCCAACTACACCAATTTTACTAAAATCTGACACCAATTCACCACTCAAATCCCCAAATTAAACTCTCCAAATCCGTAGCCTCAAACTCCCAAATTCCACCTTAAATACACACAAACTAGGTAGGGAAATCAATGGGGAAACAAGATTATTGATAAAAAATGAGTACACGAGACTTACGTCAAGAAATCCCTCGAAAATGCTCTCAAAAATCGCCAAGACCCGAGCTCAAAATTTTAAAATGAATAAAAATCGCGAACCCTTGTATTGTTCTGCTAGTACTTCCACTTTTGCGGAAACTTAACCGCATTTGCGATCTCGCAGATGCGAGATCCTCCCCGTATCTGTGGCTTTTATCGCTTCTGCGGACAAGAGGTCCGCTTCTGTGGCCTCGCTTTTTGTCGCCCAAGCCACTTCTGTGGAATCCAGAGACCTTCACACACCTGTGACCTAGCCCCAGGCTAGACCCAAATCCGCTTATGAGCAATCCAGCTTGCTTTTGCAAGCTCACTCCTGCGAGATAAGTTCCGCATGTGCGATTGCATCAGTAGGCAGCAAGTTTCAACTTGTTCTAAGTCCAAATTTGATCTGTTAACCATCCGAAACTCACCCGAGGCCCTCGAGACCTCGATCAAATATACAAACCAGTCCTAAAACATCATACAAACTTAGTCAAACCTTTAAATCACATCAAACAATGCTAAAAACATGTATTGCACATCGATTCAAGTCTAATGAACTTTAAAACTTCAACCTTCTACATCTGATGCCGAAACCTATCAAATCAAGTCAGATTGACCTCAAATTTTGCACACAAGTCATAATTGACATTACAGACCTACGCCAACTTCCGGAATCAGAATCCAATACCGATATCAAAAGTCCACTCCCAGTCAAACATTCCAAAAGTTATTCAATTTTCCAACTTTTGCCAATTGACACTAAAATGACCTACGGGCCTCCAATTCAACATTCGAATACGCTCCTAAGACCAAAATCACCCTACGGAGCTATTGGAACCGTCGAAACTCCATTATGGAGTCGTCTTCCCACAATTACACCTACGGTCAATTCCTACGACTAAAACTTCTATTGTTAGGAACTATATGTCCCATTTCACTCCGAAACCAAAAACAAATCCTCCCGGCAAGTTACATAGCCACAAAATGAAATAGAATGAGAAATAATTAGGAGTTCGGGGCTAATACTTTCAAAATGACCGGCCAGGTCATTACAATGGGTTGTTAACCCTTATTAACCAAAAGATAATGGATATTTAACCAAAAGACAAAAGAATCAACTAGTCATGTCAAATGTCACGTGAAAAATTTGACAAGACACATGTTTCACTAGATTTTATTCGCGTTTAAAGAATAAATTTCACTGACTAGTCTCCCTCACGCCAAATTTCTCTCACTGTCTCTCCCTCTCTCGCCCCTACTCTACCTTAATTGATCCGTCGCCGACACATTTCACCATTGGTTGGCTGGCGACCATTATTGATGGTAGGCTATAATCTCATGTTTTAATCACTTATTTCACTCTAATTCACTGTACTTTATTTATGTTTGAGCTTTAATTGATAGTGTTTTGCACGTAATGTGTGTTTTATGCCTTGTAGGAGTGATTCCGAGCTATGCAGATATTGTGGAGATAACTTGAGCTATTTGGAGCTTTGAAGTCTGAGTAAAAGCCTGAGGGATTAAGCCGGGATTGTGTTCGAGGGTCGAGGACCAAGTCTGGACATCAAAAATTAAAGTTTGATCCGTACTATGGAAATCCCCACTAATTCAACGCATGGCGCGTCGCCCCATGCGGTGCGCCTGTGTAATTGTTACAGTGCCAATGTCCTATTTTGGCTAGGAGAAGGTGGTTTCGTCTGGGCACGACCCTGAGACCCATGAAAAGATGATAGAATAATAAGACTTATGGGAGAATAAGAATATATACATCTCTAGCATTTCTATGAATAGAGTAATTTATGGAAGTTGTGCATTGGCTCGTTTCGTTTGTGTCGTATAGATCACGCCAAAAAGAAAGAAGGGATAGCCTTAACATACCTGAGTCTATTCTCTTAACAATCCTCTAACACACGTTAATTACGACAAAACATGGAACAAATCGTATGAAAAGCTCGAAGCAATCACGTTGCTATGCAAAGAAAATTTTGGCCGAAACTTTTCCTCAAGAACTTAGCAACAATGTTGCTATTTGGAAAATGAATTAACATTGCTATATTCTTAGAAAGTGATTTGTATAGTAACGTTCTTGGCTGAGACTCTCTAAGAGGCTAGAAAGATATGTATCTCTTTCTTAAGAATGAATGTATTAAGAATGGACTTGTAACTCTTTTCTTGAAAGTGGATGTGTGACTCACGTTTTAGACCTTGCCACATAATAGTATGACTTTAAGAGTCATCTAAATATTAAGGGAGGGGCTGCCACGTTTTTCCCTCTTAAAGTTATCCAAATTATTGATAATTTATTAATCTCCCACTAACCAATAATTGCCCAATTATTCACATAATTAGGAATTATCTCAAATTACATCTTACTATCATGGTCACATAGTACCTTGTATGGCACTAATACATAAATACCGGGTATTATAGCTCGGACTATTTTTTTTCCAAATCGACAATCTTCAACGAAACTCATTATCTTTGATTCGTTCACCCTTTAACCTTCACGACACTTTACTTATCGCGTGTTATAAGTAGTTTAAATGCTTATAATAACAAAAATAATCTCATCCCCGAGTCTACGTCGATTAACTTACGATGAAGCTTTTACGTACAAAAATACGGGATGTAATATCTCATTTTCGAGCTTTGATCAATTTACTTATGGCATGGTTTTACTCATGAAAACATGGGGTATAACAAATTCATCATTCCTTCCTCACTCAAGAACCGAGTTTGAATCGAATTTATGTTTTCCTATACATTAATTATATTTGTGATGAATTGCTCCATATATATGGATTTGTTCTCTTTAGGGTTTGATGGATTTTGTGTATTGATGATTTTTTGTGGATTATAACTCTAGTTTTATGTATTGAATCATTTTGGTTGATTTAAATTGTTGCATCTATATTCACTTGTTCATGTAATCGAGAGAGGCATAACTTGTGATATTTGTGCATTTTATTGTTGGTTGAGTTCATTAATTCTTCTTAGTAATCGAAAGAGGCTAGTTGAATCATTGATTAAACCTAGTTAGGAGGATAATCGAGAGAGGTTCTCCTAAAGAACAATCCACTGTGCATTCTTGCATATCTTCACGTGGTTAAATTGGTGCATCTTGTGAGGTTAAGACTTAATCGGGAGAGGAGTTTCTGCTAAATGTGTGAACTAATAATTGAGTGAATTCGAGAGACTCACTTGAACATTAGAAGTGAATTATCTAGAGTTAGATCCCAAACGATTATGTTGTACCTATTCCATCAAAATCCTATCTTCTCCCATTAATAACTTTCTTTGCTTATTCCTTGTTCCGATTGTCATTAGTCAATAACTTTACACTGTTAATTAATTTTAGTTAGAATTCATATAAATCTCAATTGTTGATCATCTTGGATAGCAACCAAGCTAGAAAATACGAGAACACTGTATAAATTCAATCCCTGTGGATACGATATTATACTATACTATATTTGATTAGCGAGCATAATTTAAGTATTTGTTCCGAGCTCTTCAAATTTTGGCGCAGTTGCCAGGGATTGGAAATCAATATTGTTTGAAATAGTTTGTAGTGCTAATTCAGGAATTTTTCTTTCTTTTGTTTTCCTTTTTACGTTTGGTGTTCGTTGACTGTGTGCAGATTACAGGTTTAGATTGGTTCATGACTCGAGCTTTCTACGAAAAAAGTGCTACCATATAGCGTAGGGGTGTTCAAAACCGAACCAAAACCGAAAACCAAATCGGAAAAGTGGCTTAATGACTTATTGGTATCAGGTTATCGGTTTAACGGATGGGGAACAGATTGAAATTTTATTATTAATGACTTTTCGATTTGGGGGCGGATTATTTAATTTTTTTATCTGATAAACCGTTAATCTGTTAAGAATTTATATATATATATATATATATATATATCCTAATGATATAGCTGCTGTCAAGTATCAATTCCCATTAACAAGTGTTGGTCGCCAAAATAAATGCCTTTTCTCTTTTACTTTTCTTTTCCATCCTAGTAATTTTTTTTCTTCAGATTTAGCTAGCGCTGGAAAAGACCCTTCCGTAATTAACGTGTAGTCTTAATATATCTGGTAAGAATTTGAACACTAGCAAGCTAGTCTGCTACCTCTTTTGTGTTGCTATTTGTTTTTCAAATGCTAGTTTATTTTTATTTGGATTTCCTTAAGCGATGGCCATCCTAAACCAACACACAAAATAAAAAACAAAATTTGGTTAGTTCTGTAGTTATTTTATACTGTTAATTACGTTAATAATGCATCTCATTAATTTAGTGGATGAATCAGTAACAATTTCAGTCAAGTCATTAAACATCTAATTACATCATTATTTTTCTAAAAGTCAAAATTGGCCCACCTTCTTTAATTTTTGATATTTTAGTTCATTTTACTCCAAAATACCAAACCAAATCTCCTTTTTGGAAAAACTATTCAATCAATTCTTTTCCACTTCCTAATCTTAGAACCCTATTTGGTGGATCTCATTAATCATAGTCGCCTCGTGCTGTTTCACCGTTGCATACTAAAGAATATCATATGCATCTCCAGGAAAATATGTAGAATTACATAGAAGATATATAGCTGATATCATGTTATGTTGAGAAAATAAATCTTTAGATTCCACCCTCATTAATATATGTGAGAAAAAGTGAACAGGTAATATATGGGAAAATATTGCATGTATTAATCTTGGTATATAGTTTATTCCTCACTAGCTTTTTTTGTTGTCTTTATTTTTTATTTTTTCGATTTCGCCTCAGGTTTCCTGGTTACCTGTCCTATGTTTGACATAGAGATGCCACTGTTTGATGTTGCAATCTCCGCGTTTACACAAGCTACGCATGATTTGGAGATGATATACTTTGAATGGATAATGGACTTTTATGCTACTCAAAGTGTATCAAGTCAAGACTCAAAGAATGACTGGATGATACATTGGGATATACTCAAACTGTCCGAAGCTATTTAATTAGCTGAAACACTATTTTGTTGATTGTTTGTTATCATCAAAGCATAAAGCTTAATGACACTCGAACCAACTTGTCTATGTTTTATCTTTTCCATTTGTTTTTACAAATCAAGATTCAAGGCATTTGTTGCTAGAAAATCACGTCTAATAACATTGTCTAATGAATTTGTAGTAGAATTTTGAAGTCTTTTTAAGACAAATAGGTGGTTATAACTTGCTGCCTTGTCAATTGTATCAGTATGTTTGTAGAATGTGCAGATCAATGTATGTGCAGACTTATAATTGTATCAGTATGTTGCCAAAATAGGCCTCTATAATACAAATTCAAATAGTCCGATAAATCGCCCGATAATAGCTAAACTGATATTAATCCCCTGATATCTTATCAGGTGGCTAGCGGATTAATACATTTAAAACCCAATAACCGATAATCTAAACCGTTAAGAGTAAATAACTTTCTGATCAGCCCGATAAGCAGCCCTACTACCATATGAGCCCGAGATAGAAAAATAACTGCGACAGCTGAGGAAGGAAAGTGATCTCATCGTGACATCAAAAAAGGTTGGGAAATCCTCAACTAAAGAGCTCATGGCTGGAAACGGTGATGATAATGTAGATTTGGCTGCAAGAGAGGCAGCCCACCAATGAGAAAAAGCTGCACGGGATGCTGAGGAAGCAACTATTAGAGATGCATAACTTATATATGAAGAAGAGAGGGGTTGGAGAATTTCTCAAAACCAACCCTTCGCTGCAGACCAATTCGGAAATATAGCTCCCATGCCTGGGAGACCACTAGGAGATTATGTTAGGCCGATCTACAATCAATCTTATCAAGTATTAGACCACCTCCAATTGCAGCTAACACTTTCAAGTTTAAGCAAGGGTTGGTTTAAACCCTTCAGAATTGTTGTGTCTTTACAGGGAAGATGAACGAAGATCCAAATACACATCTGATGGATTTCAAGGAGATTATGAACACCTTTCAATACAATGGTGTGTCACGAGATGCAGTGTACTTGAGGGCATTACCCTTTACACTCAAAGATGATGGAAAGAAGTGGCTTCCAAGCTTACCCATGGGATCGATTAGAACATGGGAGGAGATGACTAGAAAATTCCTTGATAAATATTTATCCTCAGCTAAGACGGGAAAGTCTAGAAGAGAAATCCATAACTTCTGCCAGAAAGAGGCTGAAACCCTTTTTAAAGCATAGGAGAGGATTAAGGAGATAGTTAGAAAGTGTCAACATAGTGGAATTGAACTCTGGATGAAACTCCAGGACTTTTGGGATGGATTGACACCGACCTCATATAGAACATTGAGCAATGCAGTTGGAGGCCCTTTGATGAAGAAGACTGCAGAGGAGATAGTCACAATTCATGGTGAGTTGTCTGAAGATGCAAATCAGTGGCCCTCTGAGTGTGCTGAAAGAAGAAGATCAACTGGTGTTCTCCAAGTTGATGCTACTACACTCGTGCAGGTACATCTTGATGCTATGGCTAAGGAAATACGGAAGCTGACCTTAGCCTCGATACAAAATGAGCCTCACGCAGCTTGTGATGTATGTGGAAGAGGACACCCTACCCATGAGTGTCAAGCCACATATGAGGAAGTGAATATTGTAGGAAACTATAATTTTAATGCAATGGGTCATAGGCATTCCAGTTTTTCATGGAGTTCACCAGGAGGTACTACGAATGCTTGGCAACAAAATAACTCTAGACCCCAAGGACAAGGAGCTCCAACATACCAAAAGCAGTAGAGGCAGCAATTTCAGCCTCAACAGCCCATTCAGCCTGGTTTACATGATCTAATGAAGGCCTTCATTATCAATACAGATGAGAGGCTGGACGCCCATGGAGCAGCTATCCAAAAAGTTGGGCACATCGTTTCGAAACATGGAGTGACAAGTGGGGTAGATTGCTATAATATTATCTGAGAGGACTCCACGAACTCTCCCCGTTGATACTGAGAGAAATCCCAAAAGAAACGGTGAATGCTATAACTCTGAGAAGTGGGTAAGTGTTGAAAGATCCCACCCCGATCCAAAATGATGTGAAACTTGAAAAAGAAAGTGGGGAGCAACTAAAGAATGATGTTGATAAGAAGAAGAAGGGACAGATAAAAGTTGAGAAAAAGAATAAGGGAGAAACTTCGAGAAGGGAGGAACATGATAAGAGCGAGCATATGCCTGCTTTACCTTTCCCTCAAAAGCTATATAGAGAAAAGCTGGACAAGCAGTTTGGGAGATTTTTGGATGTGCTGGAGCAGGTTCATGTAAACTTTCCATTCACATAAGTGCCCTCACAAATGCCTGCTTATGCCAAATTCTTGAAGGAGAGATCCTTACAAAGAAGAGGAAGATAGAAGAGACCTCAGTGGTCAAGCTCACAGAGCATTGCAGTGCTATGTTGCAAACCAAACTCCCACCCAGGGAGTTTTACTATACCTTGCTCTGTAGGAACTATTCATTTTGATAAGTCTTTATGTGATTCTGGTCCCTCAATTAATTTAATACCTCTATCTATTTACAGAAAATTAGAGAAAGGGATTGGAGAGATAAGGTATGCATCAATATTGTTGCAGCTGGCAGACCAAACGACCTTAATACCCGAGGGATAGTGGAAGATGTGTTAGTTCGGGTGGATAAGTAAGTATTTCCTATGGATTTTATAGTGGTGAAAATAGAGGAAAACAAGGAGTTCCCTCTTATCCTAGGAAGACCATTCTTAGCAATGGGTAGAGCGATATTGGATATACATAAGAAAAAAATGCATGCTTATAGTGGGTGAGGAGACTGTGACTTTCATGATGGGTGTAGAAAAGGGGAAACCAAAGGAAAACAAGCGGCGAATGTTGAGTGGAAAGTGAAGGGCTCAAAAGAGAAGGCTGTAGTGAGAGAGAAAGATAAGTATGGGGTGTACCCAAAAAGGCTGAGAAGAAGTTGTCTGCATGGATGTCCGCATTAGTTCGAAGGCGAGGAATGGAGCCCGACTTCGACTCATATCCTGACTAGATGTTTAGGGAAGTTTCCTTTACCTTATGCTTTTTAATTGTGTGTCATGGGGACATGCCACAAATTAAAGCGTGGGGTGGGAGATATTTTTATATATGTATGTATATTAGTTTTCTGTTTGTTAGTTGTAGTAGTTGGAGATAGAAAAAACATTTGAAAAACAAAACATAAAATGTTTAAAATTTTCAATTGTTCCCGATAATGGATATCATCCATAGGGTTCTTGAGGGATTAAAGTCGAAAGAAAAAATATAAAAATATTTTTGTTTGGTTAGGTAGTATAATAACTGCCCCTTGGTTTTTATTTGTGCCACAGTTCTTTTCCAACGGTTTTGGTTGAACCGGGTGTAGTTAGTTTTTGTTTTGTAGAATAATAGAAAACCTTGTGATGTGATTTGAAATGAAGGTAATATTTCTGTAACACCCTGGAAAATTTTGAAGTACTTGAGTGTAAAGCCCGGTAAAATTTACAAATAAAATAATGTTTTATGGTGCTCGAACTTTTTGGGTTGAACAATGCACCGGAAAGTAAAGGAAAACTTTTAGCGAAAAAGCGCGTTATGCGGTCCATTATGCGACCGCATAATCACTCTGCAGGCCGCATAATGGCCGCAGAAGTGAGCAGGAGAGGGCCATTATGGAAGCAGCTATGCAGTCGACTATGCGACCGCATAATCACTCTGCAGGCCGCATAATGGCCGCAGAAGTGAGCAGGAGAGGGCCATTATGGAAGCAGCTATGCAGTCGACTATGCGACCGCATAATCACTCTGCAGGCCGCATAATGGCCGCAGAAGTGAGCAGGAGAGGGCCATTATGGAAGCAGCTATGCAGTCGACTATGCGACCGCATAACTGTTATGCGGTGTATTATGCGACGCATTACAGTTATGCAGACTGCATAGTGACCGTATACACATACAGATTTTTGATCATTTTTGTCAGCAATTATGCGACTGATATGCGGTCCTCATATCCATTATGCGGTCGCAGAACCGTTTCGGAGCTCCATTTTTGGGTTTTTAAAACCCGACACTATTTCGTTAAATACACTCTTTGAGCCATTTTTGAACTATAATCTGATATTTTAGAGGGAGAGAGAGTGCCCTAGAGTGAGAAGGTGTTTCTCAAATAATTTATTCTTCAATTCTTGCTCAAGTTTTGGAAGATTAAGAAGGGAAACTCACTAAGTCTTTATCCTAGAGGTAAGATTCTACACCCTAACCCTCAATTTCGAATTTTGTCTAGAAATGGGTAATTAGCAAGAAAATTGTTGGGCCTGAGAGTTGTCTATTTTACATGCATGTGATATTAAGGGGTGTAGGAAGATTGTTGAACTAAGCATGGTAAAGATTGGGTTGTGGGATGATGGAATTCTCCATAAAAGGACCTTGGAACCTTAATGCACACTTAGTGTTTGATAAAATGCTCAAATGAGCTAGAACCGTGATCATCTTCCTTATTTTAGTTCAATTTATCATATTTCTAAAATAGATTGAAGTTGCTAAGAATTCCGGAACATTTAGAGTGTAAAGAAGTTCAAGGGAAGTATGTTGGCTAAACTCTTCTTTAAGAATTAGAATTCCCATTATCCTTGTAAGTTCCAAGATGTTGATTATAAATCGAGTATTCCGATAAGTTTTGTGATAAAGATATATGTTCAATTTGTGTTTCAAATGCTCTTATCATATTGCATTATAAATTGAGGATGTGTTTCAAAACTATGGATTATGTATCCACATGTTATAATTTCAAGTAGTGATTTATGTGAAAGTTATTATGCCAAGTTGTGTAGAGATTGAGATTTTGATACACCTCCACCCGCATATATTGGGGTGAGGCAGCATGACCGCTTTGTGTAGGGATTATGGTATTGTGGGACTGCACCTCCATCCGTGAGACGGTACGACCGCTTTGTGTATAGTTTGGTATTGTTGTGGCACCACCACCCACATATATATATTGGGGTGAGGCGGCATAGACGTTTTGTGATTGGTATTGGTATCGCTGATGCATTACCACCCGCAAACATTGGGGTGAGGCGGCATAGCCACTTGTGTAGGTTCTTGGTATTGTGGTTATACATCCACCCGCATACATTAGGGTCAGGCGGCAGAGCCGCTTGAGTAGAGTTGTGGTATTGTACTTAGACGTCCACTTGCATACATCGGGTGAGGCAGCGGGGCCGCTTTGTGTGACGATGAATGCAGAGGATCTCATCTTAAATCCAATAAATCTTATTGATAGCTTTTAATAAGCTTGCTCTGGTTTAAACAGTTATCTATATTATTCTATTGCAGCACTGGTTCATCATATTCATCTGGTATTTTTGAATTCTTAAATTGGTGTTTAGTTTTCATACTAGTACTATTCGACGGTACTAACGTCCCTTTTGCCGGGGGCGTTGCATCTTTAAATGGATGCACGTTGGTCCCACAGCATGAGATATTGATCAGTGATAGCAATACACCTTCTTCCCAACTGACTTGGTGAGCCCCACTTCATCCCCGGGTCATGTATCTTTTGTTCTTTATGTATTCTGTTTGAGGTATAGCTGGGGCCTTATTGCCGGCATTATCATTGTACTCATCTTTATTTATAGAGGCTCCGTAGACATAGTACAGGTTGTATAATGATGTTGGGAAGTCAAACTCATGTGTTGTGCTTGAATTACTATTTCCACTTCAGATTATGAAAAATGTGTTTGGAATTGAGACTTTAAAATAAAGTAATTGATGGTAAGAAATTGGTATTCCAACATGATCACTTTATTTGGTTGATTTACGAAAACCTATATATTCTCTTTATTCATGAATGAGTTTGGGTATAGGTATAATTCACATCCACAACTTGAAGCTCTATTATAATACTTGCACCTCAGGACACAATCCAGTGGGAGCTTTATACTGACTCTTTATGATGCTGGTACTCTTCTAACTGGCTTTCTCGTAGAGCCGTTATAGAATATGGTTGTTGTACTATCTCTCTTGTACCTCTGATACTAAGAGTGATTCTGCAATGTTTTTAATCACGATTTCTATAATTTTTTGGGTCCAATAATCAGACTCCTGATTTACTTGGTTGATGTAACTCTTTAGTTTTCTCTTCCCTCTGATCAGCCTTTATGTAGGCTTAAGTTATCTTCCGATCTGCGGCTCATGGTATTAGTTATTACTTTAACCTTTCATGGACGCTGTGGAATATCCATGATACAATCTTCTAACAATTCAATCCTTTGTCTATGACCTGGACTCAATTCTTTCTTTTAACTTATACCGGAGTCTTTTACAGCTGTATGATTGTCAACATATATGCTGCATGGATAATATTCTGAAATCTTAAGTGCGTTCATAGCGTAACTAACTCTGGAGCATTGCTCGAATAATTCCTTTCGTTCCTTCTCAGCTTTCTTTAAATTTAAGCAATTACTTTTCCTGGTCGTTCTGCCACTTGCTGCATGGATACTTGGCTCATCTTAGTGCCCACACATATTGGAATTCCATACAACCCATATGATCTTGAATATCACCTTTTGATTTTTTTTTCTTCTTCCTGTTCCTCAGCCACGATAAGTGTAGGGAGAGTATATAGTGTTGTTGTGAGACTTCTATTACAAGACCATTTCTTCTTCAAGTTACAATGCTTAGGTTGAAGCCTTCTTCCTTATTTCCT
Source organism: Nicotiana otophora (assembly GCA_000715115.1). Lineage (NCBI taxonomy): Eukaryota > Viridiplantae > Streptophyta > Magnoliopsida > Solanales > Solanaceae > Nicotiana > Nicotiana otophora. Next base: position 36,782 of record AWOL01S0011709.1, read on the forward strand.
CAGATAGTCTTTCGTTGTAGTACATAGGGAAGACCCTCTGACTCTTGTAAAGCTGCGAGCTTATTACATTGTATACCTGATGGAATTTTTTATGTTCGTCCTCACCTATAATTATCCTTAGTTACTTACCTCCACACTCATGTGCTCGTACGGTTGCTTCTGAACTGAAGTTTTGACTGTCTTCCCAATGGAACTCTTTTTTATTTCCGTAACACTCATACGGTACCTTTAACTACCCAACTCTTATCTGAATATTTCTCAAGGGTCACGATGTCATATCTGCGAGAATGAATTCCCTATGTTGGGTTTTACTATGTTTATCTTGCACGATTTGCTGATACGTCTGTATCCTCTTGTCTAGCCATAGCTAGGCTCTTCTTGAATCAACTACTAACTACTCGTTGGCCCATTCTCATATGAATATTCCGTGTAATCTTTATTGGGTTATTTCCTTTGTCTTAACTTACGTCTTGCACTCGCTCCTTATTTATCAATAACATCTCGGGCAGGAAACCTTACTTCCTCTCTTTGACGTCGTGTTTGCATAATATTCTGGAATCGTAGCATATTTGTGGGATTTGAATAAGTGCAATCTCATTCATTTTTCATTTTTATCGCATTCTTCCTTTACCATTCCATAGTTACTAAAACCACTTAATCCTGACTTAATGTCACATCACTCCATAATCCCCCCTTTAGGGGAGTACTAAGATTTAGTGCTATGATGATCTACATATAGATGTTTTACCTCTTCATCTTTGGCATCTTTTCACATCATCGATGACCCTTACGTGCCTTGCAGAAATCTTTATGTACCAAGGATAACAAAATTCCTTACTCACGAGGTTGACACCTAGTATAACTGGCACACATAGTCCCTTAAGATTAACTTTGATCACATTGCTTGCTTTAGGGAAGCGTCTTCCTGAATGACCTTTAAAGGTTATGCTTCTGTCGTCCATTCTATTATTGCCGGAACGGAATCTTTGAAATTCTCAAGATGCCGACTATTATCAAATCACTAAATCCCTAATTCATGTTTAGTTTATCTTTTTCACCAGCCTATTCTGATTTCTATTAATCTGGGGTCTAACGTTTCTTTCTGGTAATCACGTTAGGGTCACAAACTTATTTCTCGAAATGAGGATATGATTTATGGCCTATATTCTTTTGTTGTCTCAAAGCCTGTCACCTCTCATATTTTCCTTCCCTTGTCTATAGATTCTATAGTACTATCATTTTTTTTATCTAGCGTTGTCGTCCATGTATCATATCTTACTCATAATGCTTCATTATGTCTCTTATTTCCCTGCTAATATTTATGTCTATCACTTTATTTTGAAAACTTCAACAAGACATTCTTTTGCTTTTAGCTCCCCTTGCTCCTTACACTGGCTCTTCGGGTTGCCTAACCGTCTCTATATACTAGGGACGGGAGCCACACTAAGAAAATATTTATTATTCTAGTATTCATATCTGACTATACAATTCTAGAGTGCACTATCTGGGTGTCTCACAAGGAGATCCATTACCACGTTTGCACTGTCCTTTGGAAATGTCAACTAACACTAACAACCCATCTACCATTTTGGGTTACTCTAACCCCAGCCGAAAGCCGATATCCCGTCCTTCTCTTAAGCCATATATGTTAGCTCCCATATGGCATAACTGAGATACATCTGTTACTGTTGAAGGTAACCCAAAATGCTTATATATTTCTGCCTGAATTGTGATACTGATAATCTTCATTAACTGGGTACCTCGTACCCTTCTTTACCTTGCTTCTTTTACTTGTTGAAACTTGTATCTACCTTCAGATTCTCTTATTCTTTTTACCATATGGGTGGATAGATATTCATGTCTCAAGTCTCCTTATCAAGAAGCTTATACATTTCAGTACACACATGATCTGCTGAAGACCTCACATTTACTCATCATAAGCATGATGCAAAATCGAGTTCCTCTGACTCAACTCTTCCACAACTATATCTCTTACCAACTGTCTTTCTGGATGTAGGTATCGTTATATTACGAATAAAATAGAGTTTAGGAAATTGAGTTCTTACAACTAAGCTCTACCACACGATCTAGAGTAAGAAGAAAGAGTGACAGTCCTAAATGCCCTGTAGCCTCCTACTTATAAGTATGGTGCACAACACACCTATAAAGAAGACTCTACTAGACACGACTTGTAGACTCCCTAGGATAGAACTACTCTGATACCATTTTTGTCACGACCCAAACCGATGGACTGGGACGAGCACCCGGTACCTTACTCAACCGAGTACTAACGTAACGTATATTTCGTATCATACTATCATAGGTAAATGAGCCGGAAAGGCTATCGTGAGATAACTAAAATAAGACATGAGGAAAAATTTGACATAGGATGACCCAACATGATGTACCGATTTATACATATGACATACGGGCCTATAAGGCCAGCACAATCCTTTATATACTCAAAACATAGGCCGACAAGGCCATACAAGTATCCATATACATGACATCTGTCTACAAGCCTCTAAGAGTAGATAAATACCATAAAGGTCGGGACAGGGCCCCGCCATACCAATCAATACATGTCCAAATCATACTGATCAAATAAGCAACTTTGGAGCAAATGGAGCGCAACAACACCTTCCGCTGAGTTGATAGCCTACTTGGAGGACTCCCTACCTGTCTATCGGGACCTGTGGCATGAAACACAGCGCCCCCAGGCAAAAGGAACGTCAGTACAAATAATGTACCGAGTATGTAAGGAATGAAAATCAGAAAATAAAAGACATGAGAGAAACATGCAGTAAAAGACTCAACATGTAAGTCTGAATAGCTCTGTGAATCATTTCATATTTATAATGTCATGCATATGCGTATAAATATCATACCATACATAGGCATATGCGTACATAACATCATCAAGCCTCTGAGGCATCCTATCATATCATCTCGGCCACTGTGGGCAAATCATCAACGTATACCAGTTGATCAGATGGTGGTGCGTATATAACGCCGTAACCTTTTCCCATAGCCCATATACAAATAATATACGCACATATAACGTCATCTGGTCTTGGGACAATGTACATGTATAAATAAATAAAATACATAAGAAATACGTTAATAAGATTTCTCGGAATGTCATAAGATCAATATGCCTTTCGGATAAACTTTATCAACTACATATTCTTTTGAGACCCATGAACATAAGATATAACAATAAGACACATGGGGAATCAAGAACGTAGGCACCCCTAGTACTTCTATGAATAGTGTCATTTATGAAGGTTGCGCATTTGCTCGTTTCATTTGTATCATATGGATCATGCCCAAAAAAAAGAAGGGATAGCCTTAATATACCTAAACCAGTTATCTTGACAATCCCTCTAACATACGCCAATCGCGACGAAACACGTAACGGCGAGATCGAAATAGGGTAAAATACGTATGATATTCTTGAGAAAGATTGCACCGTACTTTCTTAGAATAGAAAATCCCACATTGCTATAGTATTAAGAAATTTCATACTAATTGTTTTGAGGCTCCATCGTTACTTTAGCAAACATAACATCACCCCTTAGTGAGGTAAGAAGACCTCTTATAATTGTGGGTTTGTGGGCCCCATTTGTAAGGATTATTTGCCAAAATCCCCCTAACATGCCACCTAGCCCTATAGCCCAAGAGTCACCATTTTGATTTTTGGTCCCAAATTCCTCTTGCTGCCACGTGAGGACGATGTCCCCCCTTAAGCTTTATCCACAAAATTCAATTACATGTTAATCTCCTACTTAAAAACCCATAATTAACCAATTATCCACATAATTTAGAATTATCTCAAAATATATAAAATACTACTCACTTTTAACACACATTATATACCTTACTATCATGGTCATGTGGTACCTTGTTTGGCACTAGTCCATAAATACGGGGTATAGCTTGGACCGTATTTTATAACAAAATGTCAAACTTCGACGAAACTCATTTTCTTTGATTCGCTTACCCTCTCACCTTCACGAATTTACTTATCACTTGTTTGAAATAGCATAATACTTATAATCTCAAAATAATCTCATTCCCTAGCTTACGTCGATTAACAC
>AWOL01S0011711.1:0-33360 GCA_000715115.1 Nicotiana otophora
GTCATAGGACGACCCAACATGTAATACAAACTTATACATATGACATACGGTATAAGACCAAAATGATCACCCGTACACTAAACATAGGCTGACAAGGCCATACTATCTTTCATAAACATGACATATGTCTACAAGCCTCTAAGAGTAGATCAATACCATAAAGGTCGGGACAGAGCCCGCTATACTAATCAATACACATCTAAATCATACTGACCAAATAAGCAACTCCAGAGCAAATTGAGCGCACCAACACCTTCCGCTGAGCAGATAGCCTATTTGGAGGACTCTCGACCTATCTATCGGGACCTGTGGGCATGAAACACAGCGTCCCCAGACAAAAGTAATGTCAGTACAAATAATGTACCGAGTATGTAAGGAATAAAAATTAGTAAATAAAAGACATAGAGAAACATGGAGTAAAAGACTCAATATGTAAGTCTGAATAGCTATGTGAATCATTTCATATTTATAATGTCATGCATATGCGTATAAATGTCATACCATGCATAGGTATATGTGTTCATAACATCATCAAACCTCTGAGGATATCCCATCATATCATCTTGTCCACTATGGGCAAATCATCAACGTATACCAGCTGATCAGGTGGTGGTGCGTATATAACATCATAACCTTTTTCCATATCCCATATACATATAATATACGCGTATATAACGCCATCTGATCATGGGTCAATGTACATGCATAAATGAATGAAATGCATAAGAAATACGTTAATAAGATTTCTCGGAATGTCATAAAATCAATATGCCTTTCGGATAAATATTATCAAATACGTATTTTTCTGTGACCCATGAACAGAAGATATAATAATAATTCACATGGGGAATCAAGAATATAGACACCCCTAGTACTTCTATGAATAGAGTCATTTATGGAAATTGTTCATTTGTCCGTTTCGTATAGATCNGCTGATCAGGTGGTGGTGCGTATATAACATCATAACCTTTTTCCATATCCCATATACATATAATATACGCGTATATAACGCCATCTGATCATGGGTCAATGTACATGCATAAATGAATGAAATGCATAAGAAATACGTTAATAAGATTTCTCGGAATGTCATAAAATCAATATGCCTTTCGGATAAATATTATCAAATACGTATTTTTCTGTGACCCATGAACAGAAGATATAATAATAATTCACATGGGGAATCAAGAATATAGACACCCCTAGTACTTCTATGAATAGAGTCATTTATGAAAATTATACGTTTACTCGTTTCGTTTGTATCGTATAGATCATGCCAAAAAGAAAGAAGGGATTGCCTTAACATAACTGAGCCGATTCTCTTGACAATCCCTCTAACACACGTCTTTTGCAAAACATATGTAACGGCGGATCGAAGTAGGGAACAATTCGTATGATATTCTTGAGAAAGATTTCACCGTTCTCCTTAGAATTACAAAATCTCATGCTATATTGTGTTATGAAGTTTCTAATGTGCTATGGAGCTCCATCCGTTAGCATGGCCCTAACGTACAATGATAATGAGATTTCTTAGAATGGTTAGCTTATCCGAAAATAATGTAATGAGATTTCTCAAAATGGTTGGGTTTTTGTGGGCCCCACTTCATGTAGTGGCTTAGCCACATAATCCTTAATCTTGCCACTTTACCATAATGACTTACGAGTCATAAATTCTTGGCTCTCTTGGCTGCCACGATAAGGGGTCCCTTGGTTTTATCCAAGGTTATTAATTAATCATCCACTAATTCTTACTTAACTTGCTAATCTCTCATTAACCAATAATTAACCAATTATTCACATAATTAGGAATTATCTCAAATTACTTAAAATACTACTCACTTTTAACACACTTTATACAACTTACTATCATGGTCATGTGGTACCTTGTATGATACTAGTCCATAAATACGGGGTATTGTATCTTGGACCGTATTTTATCCCAAAATTGCCAAACTTCGACGAAACTCATTTTCTTCAATTTGTTTACCCTCTAACCTTCACGAATTTACTCATCACTTATTTGAAATAGCATAATACTTGTAAACTCAAAATAATCTCATTCCCGAGCTTACGTCGGTTAACATACGATAAAACTTTAACGTACGAAAATGTGGGATGTAACATCTCATTTTCGAGCTTTCATCAATTTACTTATGGAGTACTTTCACGTACGAAAACATGGGGTGTAACAAATAGATATTTGAATTTTCGCAGAAGCGTTCCAAGAAGCGCAGAAGTGCATACACAGGTGCTAACTTTATGCGCATATGCGCCTCCGCAGATGCGGATAACCAAGCGCATATGCGATCCTAGCTGAAGTGTTACACCTTATATTTTCGTACATAAAAGTGCGTCGTAAGCAAACTAAAGTAGGACCAAAAATGAGATCATCTTTGAAAGTATATAAAGTAAGTTAATCATGTTACCTCGGAGGTTACAAATATTGAAGATGAACAATAAGTACAAAGAGGGTTGGAAGATTCAGAAGCTAAAGGTATTGAAGAAAATAATATTTCGTCGAAAGTCGACAAGTTGAGAATGTTATAACATTCACCTTTGGGGTGAGACTAGGGTGCTTAACATGATAAAGAGGTTATGTTTTGAGTTATGTTAGTCTTATTGATAGCATCCTAGGAAGCTCAAATCTATTCAAATACAAGAATGAAGCTTTGGAATCTTAAAGAGGGCCTTTAACAAGATGTCAAGCTAAAGAGTTGCAAAACAAGGTCATTAGACTTCAAGTGCAAATAAAGAAGTTGTTAATTGGGATGGAGAGCTCAAGGATAAAGGATATGAGTTGTCTAGGTATTATAATTATTTTATGATCCAAATTCATGTCCAAGAAAAGGTGGATTAGATCCCAAGAGACATGCTCTGAAAAATGTCCAAATCAGGCCACTAATGGACCTATTTGGCACCTAAAAATGTGTCCAAACTTGCAGCCCAATAAGTCATACATGAAGCCACATTTTTATAACATAAAAAGGACTTACTTGCTGCCCAAGAAAGGTTCAATAGGCGTGATAGAAGTTGGGTACAAGTTGGTGCCAAGTTGCTTGCAAGTTGCCTTCAAGATTTCCAAGATCCTATCCATGATTGGTTTGCGACTTTCAAGATTCTATCCAAGATTGGTTTTAACTTATTTCCATATATTTTGGTACTATATTTATTTCTTTCCTAGGTAGTTATGGTTATATTTTTATTTTCCTAAGAATGTTGGAGTTACTTTCCAAGATTGACTTGGTTTTTGTTTCCTAGTGTTTTTTCTTTTCCTAAGGTATTTGGACTTGTTGTCCAAAGTAGTTTAGGACTTTATTTCCTTATTTTTATATAGAAATTTCGTGACCCCCTCTCTAGATAAAGGGTTATCTTCTTTGCTTTTAGAGTTAGATTATTATAGACAATATCAATAAAAATTATGAGATTTTTCTTGCACTCTTGTGTGTGGCTACTCTTGGATTTATTCTTCAACCTTCAAGACTCAACTTAAGGTGGTAAGATTAAACTCTTTCGAAATCTTAGATCACTTCTAGGTATTCAAGAAAGGTGATAAGTTTAGGCTTATTGTTGTTCTTGTTATTCTAAAGGGTCGGGTTTTACAATCTATCTCTTGTTTTTAATTCTCTACCAAAGGCGATTAGTTCTTTGTTAGCTAATTGTTGTTGTTAGGATTCAACTTTAACAATATACTTCTTGAATTCAAGAAACTCTTTCTTGAATTCAATCTATCTTTAATTTTCCGTTGTTTTTTTATTTCTTTATTTTCTTTTAGCTTCCGCACGTTTCTTGATTTGTTTTAGAAATTCTTGGACCCCTATCGTATTGTTATCAAGGTTTGCGACTTTCAAGATTCTATCCAAGATTGGTTTTAACTTATTTCCATATTTTTAGTACTAGATTTATTGCTTTCCTAAGTAGTTAAGGTTATGTTTTCCTTTTCCTAAGATTGTTGGAGTTACTTTCCAAGATTGACTTGGTTTTTGTTTCCTAGTGTTTTTCCTTTTCCTAAGGTATTAGGACTTGTTATCCAAAGTACTTTAGGACTTTATTTCCTTGTTTTTATGTAGGAATTTCGTGACCCCCTCTCTATATAAAGGGGTGTCTTCTTTGTTTTTAGATTTTAGATTATTATAGACTATTATCAATAAAAATTGTGAGATTTTTCTTGCACTCTTGTGTGTGGCTACTCTTGGATTTATTCTTCAACCTTCAAAACTCAACTTAAGGTGGTAAGATTAAACTCTTTCAAAATCTTAGATCACTTCTAGGTATTCAAGAAAGGTGATAAGTTTAGGCTTATTGTTGTTCTTGTTATTCTAAAGGGTCGGGTTTCACAATCTATCTCTTGTTTTTAATTATATACCAAAGGCGATTAGTTCTTTGTTAGCTAATTGTTGTTGTTAGGATTCAACTTCAAGAATAGACTTCTTGAATTCAAGAAACTCTTTCTTGAATTCAATCTATCTTTAATTTTCCGTTGTTTTTTTTGTTTCTTTATTTTCTTTTAGCTTTCACACGTTTCTTGATTTTCTTTAGTAATTCTTGGACCCCTATCGTGTTGTTATCACATATGATAGTCGTGTGTTATGTTTTTGTTACACCCCATATTTTCGTATATGAAAGCACGCCATAAATAAATTGATGAGAGCTCGGAAATGAGATGTTACATCCCGTATTCTTTTTGTACGCTAATATTTCATCGTAAGTTAATCGACATAAGCTCGAGAATGAGATTATTGTGGGATTATAAGTATTATGCTATTCCAAACAAGTGATGAGAATATTCATGAAGGAGAGAGGGTAAACAAATCGAAGAAAATAAAATTCCTCGAAGTTTGATAATTTAGAATAAAATACAGTCCGAGCTATAATACCCGGTATCTATGGATTAGTGCCATACAAGATACCATATGACTATGATAGTATGATATATAAAGTGTATTAAAAAGGAGTAGTATTTTAGGTAACTTGAGATAATTCTTAATTATATGGGTAATTTGGTTAATTATTGGACTAGTGGGGGAATTAATGGATTAATTAAGAAAAAGGGGTCGATAATTGGATAAGTAAGGGGCACTCACGTGGAAGCACCCCTTAAACCCCAAGAATGACTCTTTAAGCCATTATATTATGTGGCAAATTATACAAATGAGTCACTAGACAAAGTGACAACCCATTTACACGTAAAGATTTCTTGGCCTCTTTATTGGAAAAGTATAGGAAGTTTCAAAGTTAAGATAACATTCCTATACCATTAACAGAGAAGATGACAATAATTCAACGTGAATTATCTCTGAAATTTTACAAGATCCAACGTGAAAGACTAGTTCAAAGAAAGTCCAGTACAATTTTTCTCAAGAATATTATAAGAATTTTTTTCTACTCCGATCTTGCCGTCACGAGTTTTGTCGCAATTGTAGTATGTTAGAAGGATTGTCCAGAGAACCGGCTCAGGTATGTTAAAGCTATCCATTCTTTCCTTTTGGCATGATCTATACGAAACGAACAAATGCACAATTTCCATAAATGACTCTATTCATAGAAATATTAGGGGTGTCTATATTCTTGATTCCCCATGTGAATTATTATTATATCTTCTGTTCATGGGTCTCAGAAAATATGTATTTGATAAATTGTATCCGACATGCATATTATTTTTATGACATTCCGAGAAAATCATATTAACATATTTTTAAGGCATATTATTTGTATGAAATTCTGAGAAAATATTATTAATGTATTTCTTATGCATTTCATACATTTATACATATACATTGACCCATGACCAGATGGTATTATATACGCGTATATATGTATATATATGTATATGGGATATGGAAAAAGGTTACGGCGTTATATACGCACCACCACCTGATCAACTGGTATATATTGATGATTTGCCCACAGTGGCTCAAATGATATGATGGGATGCCCTCAGAGGTTTGATGATGCTATGAATGCATATACCTATGCATGATATGATGTTTATACGCATATGCATGACATTATAAAAATGAAATAACTCACAGAGCTATGCACCCGTACATGTCGAGTCTTTTACTCCATGTTTCTCTCATGTCTATTATTTACTGATTTTCATTCCTTACATACTCGGTACATTATTTGTACTGACGTCCCTTTTGCCTGGGGACGCTGAGATTTATGCTCGCAGTTCTCAATAAACAGGTCGAGAGTCCTCCAAAAGGCGATCAGCTTAGCAGAAGATATTGGTGCACTCCATTTGCTCTGGAGTTGCTTGTTTGGTCAATATGATTTAGATGTATATGATTTGATATGGCGGGGCTCTGTCCCGACCTTTATGACAATTAAGTACTCTTAGAGGCTTGTAAACATATGTCGTGTACGTGAAAGATTGTACGGCCTTGTCGGCCTATGTTTTGAATTTATAAATGATTATGCCTATTAGGCCCATATGTCACGTGTATATGATGATAGTAATAAGAAAGATACGTTACAGTGGTACTCGATTGAGTAAGGTACCGGGTGCCCGTCGCGGCCCATCGGTTTGGGTCGTGACAAAAGTGGTATGAGAGCAGTTCTGTCTTAGGGAGTCTACAAGTCGTGTCTAGTAGAGTCTTGTTTATGGGTGTGTCGTGCACCACACTTATAAGCATGAGGCTACATGGCATTTAGGACTGTCACTCTTACTTCTTACTCTAGATCGTGTGGTAGAGCTCATTTATAAGAATTCAAACTCCTAGCTTCTATTTTATCCGTAATATGACGATACCTCCAGTTGGTAAGAGATTGAATACGGATATGGAATAGTTGAGTCAGAGGAACTCGATTTTTCATAATTCTTATGACGAGAAAATGTAAGGTCTTCAGTAGATCATGTGTGTACTAAAACGTGTAAGCCTCTTGATAAGGAGCCTTAAGGCAAGGATATCTATCCACCCCTATGGTGAAAGGTAATGAGAATTCAGAAGATAGTACAAGTCTCAACAAGTAAATGAATGTTGATGTATTTACAGTTCATCAAAGCATGCAATATATCTTCAATCAAAAAGAGTTGAATTTGCGACAGAGGCGATGGCTAGAGTTATTGAAAGATTATGATGTTAACATTCTCTACCATCCAAGGAAATCTAATGTTGTAGCAGATGCCTTAAGTCGCCAATCTATGGGTAGCTTAGCATATGTAGAGGTTGAGAAAGGACAATTAGCTAGAGAGATTCATCAATTGGCTTGTTTGGGGGTTCGGGTAGTAGATTCTGATGATGGTGGAGTTGTACTCCAAAATACTGCAAAATCATCTCTCATCGCTGAAGTCAAGGAAAGATGGTATGAGGACCCAGAGTTGGTCGAGTTGAGAGAGCGAGTTAGATCTCAAGGGAGATGGGGTTCTCAGATATAGGGGTCATCTCTGTGTTCTAGATGTAGCAGGGCTACGATACAGGATTATGTCAGAGACACATTATTTGTGGTACTGCATTCATCCTGGGTCGACGAAGATGTATCATGACATTAGGGATGTGTACTGTGGAACGATATGAAGAAGAACATTGCTGAGGTTGTCGCCTAGTGTCCTAGTTCCCAGCAGGTGAAGGTAGAGCACCAGAAGCCCGGAGGGCTAATGCAGACTATAGAGATCCAGACGTGGAAATGGGAGGCAATAAACATGGACTTCATCATAGGTTTTCCTCGTTCTCATTGTAAGTTCGATTCGATATGGTTGATAGTCGATAGGATCACAAAATCATCCCGTTTCCTACAAGTCAGATCTACATATACAACTTAAGATTATGCAAAGTTATATATTAAGGAGATAGTGCGGTTACACGGAGTACCAGTATCTATTATATCTGACTGTGGTGCCCAGTTTACATCACATTTCTGGAGGTCATTTCAGAGAGGTCTAGGGACTCAGGTGAATCTCAGCACAGCTTTTCATTCATAGAATGATGGACAAGCCGAGCGCACAATTCAGACGCTCGAAGATATGTTATGACCGTACGAGGCTTTGTATGTGCGTAAGTGCATATCTCCTATAGGGTGGTTTGATGTTAGAGAATCTGGGTTACATGTGCCAGACTTGATTGAGGATCGACTATTGACCGCCTAGAGTCATCACAAGTCATAGTCTGACGTGTGGCGATAAAACCTAGAGTTCGGGGTTGATGACTGGGTGTTCTCAAAGATGTCGCCTATGAAGGGCGTGATGAGGTTTGGCAAAAAAGGCAAGCTTAGTCCACTCTATATTGGGACTTATAGGATTATTCGGAGAGTGGGTCATGTAGCTTATGAGTTAGAATTGCCCTCGAAATTGGAGTCTGTCCATCCAGTGTTTCATATATATGCTACGGAAGTGCATTGGCGATCCTACCCGAGTAGTGCCCACTGATGATGTACAAATTATGGATGACTTGTCATACGAGGAAATTCCAGTTGCCATCATAGACCGACAAATCCGCAAGCTACGAAATAAGGAGGTAGCCTCCGTGAAGGTTTTATGGAGAAGCAAAAATATGGAAGAGATGACGTGGGAAGCGGTGGAAGAAATGATGTCTAAGTACCCCCACCTTTTTCAAACTGAAGATATGGCTCGAGATGGGATACATCAGCACAACTCTATTCAGGCTAGCAGGTCATCAGGTAAGCTCTTATTTTTGACTTTCAGTATTTATGATTGACGGCCGTGTGAGGCCAAGTGTTGCTATTTATAGACATTGGCCATGTGTGGTATGTATAGTATATTTTCTAGCTGCGTGCATGTTGGTTTTAGTCTAGTGTACAAAGGAGACTCTGGCAAAAAGTTTTCCAAAGTCTCTAAGAGTAAACATTCGAGGAAGAATGTTCCCAATGGGGGGATGATGTTACACCCTATATTTTCGTACGTAAAAGTGCGTCATAAGCAAACTAATATAGGACCAAAAATGAGATCATCTTTGAAAGTATATAAAGTAAGTTAATCATGTTAACTGGGAGGTTACAAATATTGAAGATCATGAACAACAAGTACAAAGAGGGTTGTTGTTGTTGTTGTTGTTGTTGTATGAACAACAAGTACAAAGAGGGTTGGAAGGTTCAGAAGCTAGAGGTATTGAAGAGAATAATGTTTCGTCGAAAGTCGACAAGTTGGAAATGTTATAACATGTACTTTTGGGGTGGGACTAGGGTGCTTAACATGATAAGGAGGTTATGTTATGAGTTATGTTAGTCTGATGATAGTCGTGTGTTATGCTTTGAAGTCAAGCAAGTTGTAAAACAAAAGTCGATGAAAGTCATCACAAGTTACGTTCATAAGTTTTACTGAATTTTGGGTCAAATGGAACTGCGATTTTCTCCCAGTATACATAGAGTTACGGGATGTTCCACCCATCAAATTGAAGATCTATGAGTTTATATTCTAACACATTAAACTGTTTTTCAATACGTCATCGGAGTAGAGAGATATATATGCATTTTTGCGAGACTGCGCAAGGTGCTAGGTGACAAGTAGGTGTGTCACCTACATGCTTAAATGAGAGTCTAAAAAATGGCCTCATCCAAAGAGACATTTTAAAGGCCTATTTCGTTCATATAATACACTGATAAGAGGGCACAATAACCAGATCTACACCCCTGTAAACATCCTCCCAAAAATTACACACAATCTTTAATTGAATTTCTGTCCTTTCAAGTTCAAGTTGCAGGTAAAACCTAGAGTTTGAAGAACCAAGATAGGAGCTGAATTATTCAACAAATAAGGTAAGTTTACTGCTTTGTGGACTGTTTTGTGTTGCTGTTGGATTGCGTGTTTTACTACTATTTTATTGCGTTTTGGAGGAGGAAGGGTGTGGATAAACACCACATAAATTCAGGGTGGCGGGCTGGTCGTTCGTCGTAACAGTTTTGGGCTATTTGACACTACTACGGTGGTCGTTTTATGTATGAAGAGATTGGGGAGTGTTTGTAACACCCCGAAAATTTTCGAAGTACTTAAGTGTAAAGCCCGGTAAAATATGCAAAGAAAATAATATTTCATGGTGCCAGACTAGGCTCAAACTTTTTGGGTTGAACAATGCACCGGAAAGTAAAAGAAAATTTTTGGCGGAAAAGTGCATTTCTACGATCCATTATGCGACCGTAGAATCACTTTGCGGACCGCATAATGGCCGCAGAGTGAGGCAGTTAATTGGGTAGTTGGAAGCAATTATTCGGTCGACTATGCGACCGCATAAATGTTATGCGATGCATTATACGGCCGCATAACAGTTATGCAGACCGCATACACAGAAAATTCTTTTGACCATTTTGTCAGCAATTATGCGATCGATATGTGGTCCGCATAACCACTATGCGGTCGTATATGCGACCGCAGAACCGTTCCGGAGCTCCATTTTGAATTTTTAAACCCCAACCCAATTTCGTTAAATACACTCTTTGGGCCATTTTTGAGACATAATATGATATTTTAGAGTGAGAAAGAGTGCCCTAGAGTGAGAAGGTGTTCTTCAATAATTTTTTCTTCAATTCTTGCTCAAGTTTTGGAAGTTTAAGGAGGGAAGCTCACTAGGTCTTCATCCTAGAGGTAAGATTCTACACCCTAAACCCTAATCTCGAAATCATCTGAAAATGGGTAACTAGCAAGATAATATTTGGGCATGAGAGTTGTTTATTTTACATGCATATGTTATCAAAGGGTGTAGGAAGATTGTTGAGCTAAAAATGGTAAAGATTGGGTTGTGGGATGATGGAGTCCTTCATAAAAAGGACATTGAAACCTTATGCACACATAGTGTTTGATAAAATGCTCAAGTGAGCTAGAACCATGATCTACTTCCTAATTTTGGTGCAATTAGTTATATTTCTAAAATAGATTGAGGTTGCTAAGAATTCCGAAACATTTAGAGTGTAAGGAAGCTCAAGTGAGGAATGTTGGCTAAACTCTTCTCTTAGAATTGAATCCCACGATATTCATGTAAATTATGTAATTCCCGAGTGATTCATTATGAAACTGGCTATTCCGAGTAAGATTGGGTTGAAAGATATATGTTCAACAAGCATTCCAAATGCTTTATTCATGTTATGTTACCAATTGAGGATGTGTTAAAATATGGGTTGTGCATTAATAATGTTTCGACTTTATGTTACAAAATGTTGTTAAATATCTTTATGTGCCTTAGACTCTAAATTGCTCACATGTGAACTACACACCTTGATTTGAGTTGTATTTGTTGTTGATGATGATAATGATAGTTTAAATTGATAAGGGGAGCATGAAATACTAAATATGGCCAATGTTCCAAGAATGATCTTATAATTATGGCCATTAGCGCCAATGAAATGAAAAGATGTGAAAGTAATACGAAATGCGATAATTGATATAAAACGGTTAATGTCACAAATAAGACAGCCTAACCGGTCAGGTTGTGATCGGACACCATGCAGCACACATGGTGGTGATTGTGCTGGAAATTATAATTGAAATTATGATTGTGGTCGGCCGATCGGGTCGTGATCGGACTCCGTGTTAAAGACGGTGGTATTGATGTTGGGAGAAATTGTGGTTGATGTCTCTAATGAGATGGCCTAGCCGATTGGGTCGTGATCGGACTCCGTGCTAAGAGTACGGTGGTACTGGTTTTGTGAATAATGGTATTGTGGACAATTGTATATCGATACTAAAAAGCTCTCAATGTGAGATATGGAAATTAATTTGAACACCGTCTTGATCCTAAATTGAGGTTTGATGTTGATTAAGGCTTTCATTGATATTATAATAATCTTGTTTGTATTATTTGTCATTCTATTGAGAGGGTGTTTAGTTATACATACTAGTGCTATTCGACGGTACTAACGTCCCTTTTGCTGGGGGTGCTACATCTTTAAATGGATGTAAGTGGTTCCACAGCAGGAGATATTGATCAGTGATAGCAGTACACCTTCTTCCCAGCTGACTTGGTGAGTCCCACTTCATCCCCGGGTCATGTATCTTTTGTACTTTGTGTATTCGGTTTGAGGAATAGCCGGGGCCTTGTTGCTGACATTATCATTGTACTCTTATTTATCTATAGAGGCTCCGTAGACATAGTGTGGGTTGTGTATTGGTGCTAGGGAAAGACAAACTATGTTATGTTGTGGTTGTATTACTTGTCCATTTGAGACTTTAAAAATGATAAAACTATTGGAAATGAATTGGTATTGTAGACATGAACATATTTTCGTCTAATTAATGAAAATATGTATTATCTCTATTCGTGGATGAGTTTGGGTAGAATGAAATCTAACATGCTTGCTCGGTCGGGTTCACTCGGTTGAGCGCCGGTCGCACTCCTCGGTTTTGGGGCATGACAAACTTGGTATCAGAGCCTAAGGTTTTAAAGTGTCCTAGGATGTCTCGGAGCCGTGTGTAGTAGAGTCCTTATTATCGGTGTGTTGTCGACCACATCTATAATTAGGATGCTACATGGGCATTTAGGAATAATACCCTTCTTTCATGTCCTTGATCGTGCGATAAAGCTGGTTGTAAGATAGTTCCTTCTTTAACTCCTGAGTTGCTCTAATTTTTAGTACATGGCACCTAAGAAGAAGGCAAGAACTGGCCAAAGAGCCAATGTCACCCTAGGAGTGATAGTTGATCCTTTAATTGATGTTGTGGGTGAGTACCCGAGGAGTGAGAATATCCCTCCATCTACTACACTGCCTGACTCTACTACAACTGATCAGACCGCACCCGTCCCTACACCTACTGAGGGTGCAACGGTCCCTCCAACTGATATACCAGTTCCACCTCCAGTTCCAGCTTCTGATTCTGGTGTTTTTGATGTTGATCTTAGGGGAGCCAATAGATGTTGGCTTAAATAGTGGCTTCCCAGACCCAGAGGTCAACTGTTGCACCCACTTCTTCCAGTCAGCCAGGGGATTCTACTGATTCCAGGGTGAACAGGTTTCTCCAGTTAGATCCTCCAGTGTTTACGGGTACTAACCCAGAGGAAGATCCCCAGGATTTCATCGATGATATGCACAAGACTCTCCGAGTCATGTGTGCTACTGAGACGGAGGCAGTAGAATTGGCCTCCTATCGCCTGAAAGAGGTGGCATATTCTTGGTTTGAACTATGGGAGGAGTCCCGTGGAGAAGGGAGCTCTCCGGCGAGGTGGGGTGAATTTGCCGACGCCATTGATCATTTCTTGCCTGCTGAGACTAAGGCAGCCCGTGCTGCTGAGTTTGAGAACCTCAGGCAAGGTAGCCTGAGTGTGTGGGATTACCATATGAGATTCGCGTACCTTTCTAAATATGCTATTTATATGTTGCCCACTATAGAGGCTAGAGTTTGCCGATTTGTACAGGGCCTTCCCTTGGTAATTAATAAGGCTGCTACAGCTACCTTGAATGCTGATATGAACTATGGAAAGATGGTAACATTCGCTCAAGCCACACAGACCCGCAAATTAAGGAACAGAATAGAGCGAGAGGGTAGTAATAAGGCCCGGTCTACTGGCAACTTCGGTTGTTCTTCTAGTGGCGGCAGGTCAGCCTTCAAAGGAGGGTCGTCAGGGCCAACACAGTCCTTTGTTCAGTTTTCGGCTAGTGCACCGCCATCAGGGCCCAGTCAGCAGCAGCAGTGGAGCCGTTTCAAGCCCAGTCAGGGCAACAGGGGATCCAATCAGCAGGGCCATCATGGTGGTAGATTCCAGCAGCATAGGAAGCCCTCATGCCTTAGGTTTGTAAAGATGCACCTAGGGATATGCTACATGGACCTACCCATATGCTACAGATGCGGATTGAGGGGTCATATTCAGAGGGATTGTTGTTCGTCCAGCCAGGGTGCGGGCAGGGGCATGGCACAGCCAGCCAATTCTGCAGCTACTACATCCGCAACACCTCCTCCAGCTCGAGGCACTCCAACACCCGCAGAGCGTGGTGCAGCTAGGGGTGGAGCACAGAGTTCGGGAGGATCTGGCCATTTCTATGCTATAAGGGGTCACCAGAATTCAGAGGCTTTTCCAGATGTTGTCACAGGTATATTAACCGTCTAATCTCATAATGTATATGCTCTTATTGATCCCGATTCCACTTTGTCATATGTCACACCTTATGTTGCTATGGAATTTGGGATAGAACCAGAACAGCTTTATGAGTCATTATCTGTATCTACTCCGGTTGGTGAGTCTATTTCCGCCACACAGGTTTATAGGGATTGTGCTGTCACGTTGCGTGCGAGCTTATTGAATTGAGAATGGTCGATTTTGATGTGATAATGGGGGATAGATTGGCTTTATTCATGTTTTGCCAAGCTTGATTGCCGAACTAGAACTGTTAGGTTCGCATTTCCAAATGAGCCAGTTATTGAGTGGAGGGGTGATGATGTAGTGCCGAAGGGTAGGTTTATTTCTTACCTTAAGGCCACAAAGATGATCAACAAGGAATGTATTTACCATTTGGTCTGGGTTACGGACACCGATGTCGAGGCACCTACACTTGAGTCCATGTCTGTTGTGAATGATTTTCTGGGAGTCTTTCCGGATGAACTCCCTGGGATCCCACCAGACAGGGAGATTGATTTTGGGATTGTTGTGATTCCAGACACACATCCTATATCTATTCCACCCTACAGAATGGCACCGGAAGAATTGAAGGAGCTAAAGGAACAATTAGGAGATTTGTTAGAAAATGGTTTCATCCGGCCGAGTGTGTCGCCTTGGGGCGCACCAGTCCTTTTTGTAAGAAAGAAAGATGGGTCATTGAGAATGTGTATTGACTATCGGCAACTTAATAAGGTAACAATCAAAAATAAGTACCCACTACCAAGGATAGATGACTTGTTTGACCAATTGCAAGGTGCTAGGTACTTCTCCAAAATTGATTTACGATCAGGGATCGCCAATTGAAGATCCGGAAGCGGGATATTCCGAAAACAACTTTTATGACCCGGTATGGGCATTTTGAATTTCTGGTGATGTCTTTTGGGCTAACAAATGCCCCAGCAGCCTTCATGGATCTTACGAGTCGTGTATTTAAGCCATTCTTCGACTATTTTGTGATGGTGTTTACTGATGATATTCTTGTATATTCACAAATTCGAGAAGACCATGCCGATCATCTCAGGGTAGTTCTACAAATCATGTAGCAGCACCAGTTATATACAAATTTTTTAAAGTGTGAATTTTGGCTTGAATCGGTTATATTCTTGGGTCATGTAGTCTCTAGTGAGGGAATTAAGGTTGATCCTCAGAAAATTTCAGCTGTGAAAAATTGGCCGAGACCTACGCTCTAACAGAGATTCGCAGTTTCTTAGGCTTAACTGGGTATTATAGAAAGTTTGTGGAGGGGTTTTCTACTCTTGCCTTTCCATTGACTAAATTGATGCAGAAGGCAATTAAGTTCCAATGGTCAGATGCTTGTGAAAAGAGTTTCCAAGAATTGAAAGCAAGATTTACTACGGCACCGGTGTTGGCTCTACTAGAGGGTATAAATGGATTTGTGGTATATTGTTATGATTCAAGAATTGGGCTTGGGTGTGTATTAATGCAACATGGAAAGGTGATAGCTTATGCTTCTAGGCAACTAAAGAATCATGAAAAGAACTATCCAACACATGATCTAGAACTTGCGGCAGTGGTATTTGCATTGAAAATTTGCCGTCATTATTTACATGGGGTCCATGTGGATATATTTACGGACCATAAGAGCCTTCAATATATTTTCAAATAGAAGTAATTGAATCTGAGGCAGAGAAGATGGCTTGAATTACTCAAGGATTATGACATTGATATTTTATACCATCCAGGGAAGGTTAATATTGTGGCGGATGCTCTTAGCCGAAAATCTATGGGTAGCTTAGCACACTTGGAGGCATATCAAAGGCCATTGGCCAAAGAAGTTCACCGATTGGCTAGTTTGGGAGTTCATCTTGCGGACTCTAGTGAAGGAAGGGTAATTGTGCAAAATAGGGCTGAATCATCACTTGTAGTGGAAGTCAAAGAAAAATAATACAACGACCCATTGTTGGTACAATTGAAAGAGGGGATTCATAAACATATGACCATGGCCTTTTCTCTTGGCATGGATGATGGTACACTAAGGTACCAAGGGTGACTATGTGTTCCAAATATGGATGGTCTCCGTGAAAGAATTTTGACTGAAGCTCATACTTCTAGATATTCCGTGCACCCAGGTTCTACAAAAATGTATCATGATCTTAAGGAAGTTTATTGGTGGAATAATATGAAGAGGAATGTGGCGTACTTTGTGGCAAGATATCCGAATTATCAGCCAGTGAAGGCTGAACACCAAAGGCCCGGTGGGTTGGCACATAACATAGAAATTCCAATGTGGAAGTGAGAAATAATTAATATAGATTTTGTGGTTGGAGTACCATGCACCTCACGCAAGTTTGACTCAATTTGGGTGATTGTGGAGCGACTCACGAAATCAAAACACTTTTTGCCGATTAAGTCTACCGACACAGTGGAGCAGTATGCTCAGTTGTATATCAAAGAAATAGTCAGTTTGCATGGAACCCCAGTTTCCATCATTTCTGATCGGGGAGCACAATTCACTGCTAATTTTTGGAAGAACATTCAGCAAGGTTTGGGTACTCAGGTGAATCTTAGTACAGTCTTTCACCCGTAGACTGACGGGCAAGCAGAGTGGACTATTCAGACGCTTGAGGATATGTTGCGCGCTTGTGTTCTAGACTTCAAAGGTAGCTGAGATGATCATTTACCAATCATAGAATTTGCATATAACAATAGCTATCATGCTAGCATTCAAATAGCACCGTTCGAGGCTTTATATGGTAGGAGATGTAGATCTCTCATTAGGTGGTTCGAAATCTATGAAGCAGATTTGATAGGGCCAAACCTTGTGCATAAGGCTATGGAAAAAGTTACAATCATTAAGGAGCGGTTGAAGACTGCTCAGAGTCGTCAGAAATCCTATTCGGATGTTCGTCATAGGGATTTGGAGTTACAAGAAGATGATTGGGTATTCTTGAAAGTTTCCCCCATGAAGGGTTTAATGCGATTTGGTAAGAAAGAGAAATTGGGTCTGAGGTATGTCGGACCGTACAAAATTATTCAGAGGATCGATGAGGTGGCGTACCAACTTGAGCTACCACCAGAGATGTCATTAGTATACCCGGTGTTTCATGTGTCTATGTTGAAGAAAGTAGTTGGAGATCCGACACTCATTGTTCCGGTTGAGACTATTGAGGTAAATGAGAAATTGACTTACGAAGAGATTTTGGTTTCTATTATTGATCGGCAAGTCCGAAAATTGAGAAATAAAGAAATTGCCTTAGTGAAAGTGTTGTGGCGAAACCAACAGGTTGAAGAGGCTACTTGGGAGGCCGAAGAAGAAATGAAGAAAAAGCATCCTTATTTGTTTGAATGACCATGTATTTAAAGTTGTGATCTTGGAAAAGAATTATAAGACTTCCTTTTTATAAATTGTGTATCAAGTGAACAATTGGCATTAAGGGTGTTCCTTTCTGGAAATATAATGCTTATGAGACCACATTTGGTATTGTTTTGTATTATATTACATCGTTGGAATACATATATGTTGTTAGGATGTGTTTCTGGGGCTCTCTGACAGGTGGATAGGCCTAGTTACAAGGGAAACTCTGGTGAAATGTTTTGCAAATTTTGGGAGTTAGTCAAACTTGGGGCTGCTCGAACGTGGTATGAAACAACTGAGTTGCATAAGACGCTAATGACGGATTTTTACCCTTATTCGAGGACGAATGATCCTAAGCGGGGGAGAATGTAACACCCCGGGAATGTTCTAAGTACTTAAGTGTAAAGTCCGGTAAAATATGCAAAGAAAATAATGTTTCATGGTGCCGGACTCGCCGCGACTCGAACATTTTGGGTTGAACAATGCACCGGAAAGTAAAAGAAATTTTTTGGCGGAAAAGTGCATTTCTGCGGTCCATTATGCGACCGCATAATCACTCTGCAGACCGCATAATGACCGCAGAGTGAGGCAGTTAATTGGGTCAGTTGGAAGCAATTATGCGGTTGACTATGCGACCACATAAATGTTATGCGGTGCATTATGCGACCGCATAGTGACCGCATACACAGACAGTTTTTTTGATCATTTTGTCAGCAATTATGCGACCGATATGCGGTCGCATATGCAACCGCAGAACCGTTTCGGAGCTCCATTTTTGGGTTTTTAAAATCCAACCCTATTTCGTTAAATACACTCTTTGGGCCATTTTTGAGACATAATCTGATATTTTAGAGTGAGAGAGAGTGCCCTAGAGTGAGAAGGTATTCTTCAATAATTTTTTCTTCAATTCTTGCTCATGTTTTGGAAGATTAAGAAGGGAATCTCACTAGGTCTTCATCCTAGATGTGAGATTCTACACCCTAAACCCTAATCTCGAAACATCTGAAAATTGGTAACTAGCAAGATAATATTTGGGCATGAGAGTTGTTTATTTTACAAGCATGTGTTATCAAAGAGTGTAGGAAGATTGTTGAGCTACAAATGGTAAAGATTGGGTTGTGGGTTGATGGAATCCTTTATAAAAAGGACATTGAAACCTTATGGACACCTAGTGTTTGATAAAATGCTCGAGTGAGCTAGAACCATGATCATCTTCCTAATTTTGGTACAATTTGTTATATTTCTAAAATAGATTGAGGTTGCTAAGAATTTCGGAACATTTAGAGTGTAAGGAAGCTCGAGTGAGGTATGTTGGCTAAACTCTTCTCTTAGAATTGAATCCCACGATATTCATGTAAATTATGTAAGTCCCGAGTGATTCATTATGAAACTGGCTATTCCGAATAAGATTGGGTTGAAAGATATATGTTCAACAAGCATCCCAAATGCTTTATTCATGTTATGTTACCAATTGAGGATGTGTTAAAATATGGGCTGCGCATTAATAATGTTTCGACTTTAAGTCAAGTTCAAATGAAGGCTATTATGTCAATTTTTGTGAAATATCTCTGTGTGCCGTAGACTCTAAATTGCTCACATATGAACTACACACCTTGATTTGAGTTGTATTTGTTGTTGATGATGATAATGATATTTGAAATTGATAAGGTGAGCATGAAATACTGAATATGGCCAACGTGCCAAGAATGATCTTATAATTATGGCCATTAGTGCCAATGAAATGAAAAGATGTGAAAGTAATATGAAATGCGATAATTGATATAAAAAGGTTGATGTCTCAAATAAGGCAGCCAAACCGGTTGGGTCGCGATCGGATACCATGCCGTACACATGTGGTGATTGTGCTGGAAATTATAATTGAAATTGTGAT
Organism: Nicotiana otophora; assembly: GCA_000715115.1. Classification (NCBI taxonomy): domain Eukaryota; kingdom Viridiplantae; phylum Streptophyta; class Magnoliopsida; order Solanales; family Solanaceae; genus Nicotiana; species Nicotiana otophora. Next base: position 19,241 of record AWOL01S0011711.1, read on the forward strand.
TGTGGTCGATGTCCCTAATGGATAGCCTAGCCGATTGGGTCGTGATCGGACTCCGTGTTAAAGACGGTGGCATTGATATTGAGAGAAATTGTGGTTGATGTCTCTAATGAGATGGCCTAGCTGATCGGGTCGTGATCGGACTCCGTGCTAAGGGTACGGTGGTACTGGTTTTGTGAATAATTGTATTGTGAATAATGGTATTGTGGACAATGGTATATCGATACTAAAAATCTCTCAATGTGAGATATGGAAATTAATTTGAACACTGTCTTGATCCTAAATTGAGGTTTGATGTTGATTAAGGCTTTCATTGATATTATGATAATCTTGTTTGTATTATTTGTCATTCTATTGAGAGGGTATTTAGTTATACATACTAGTGCTATTCAACATTACTAACATCCCTTTTGCCGGGGGCGCTGCATCTTTAAATGGATGCAGGTGGTTCCACAACAGAAGATATTGATTAGTGATACCAGTACACCTTTTTCCCAGCTGACTTGGTGATCCCCACTTCATCCCGGGGTCATGTATCTTTTGTACTTTGTGTATTCGGTTTGAGGTATAGCTGGGGCCTTGTTGCCGGTATTATCATTGTACTCTTCTTTATCTATAGAGGCTCCATAGACATAGTGTGGGTTGTGTATTGGTGCTGGAGAAAGACAAACTATGTTATGTTGTGGTTGTATTATTTGTCCATTTGAGACTTTAAAAATGATGAAACTATTGGCAATGCATTGGTATTGTAGACATGAAAATATTTTCGTCTAATTAATGAAAATATGTATTATCTCTATTCGTGGATGAGTTTGGGTATAACGAAATCTAACAGGCTTGCTCGGTCGGGTTCACTCGGTTGAGCACCGGTCGCGCTCCTCGGGTTTGGGGCGTGACAGTGTTGGCCTGTTTTGTAGTATTTTGTGGTGTATATAAGGATGGAAAATAATGTATATATGTTGATATTGTTGTGTTCTTGTGTTGTTGGTATTATCTTGAATTTGGAGGAAGTAAGGGTTATAGAGGAAATTTTGCCTGTTTTAATACAAAATAACCTTGTCGTTCATTGTGCGATAGTTGTACCTTTAGTAACATAATGATTGTATTATTATTGTTGTTGTAGATTAAGGTGTGAAGAGGCGAGTTCAACTTGGTGATTGGAAATATTGTGATAAGGTATGTTAAGGCTAAACCTTTCCCTCATTTTGGCATGATCCCGTAACTACATGAGTTTAATAATCAGACATAAAGAGAAGTTCGTATTCCTTAACTTTTGTGCATGATCCTACTCTCATAAGTTATAGTATTCTCCGTTATCGGGACTTTATATTCAGTCAAATATTGTCTTCTTCCAGTCATGAGAGCAGAGGGTCTATATATATATATATAAGTATTTTCACCACCATCGAGCTATAATCGTTGGGCATGCCCCTATTGGGCAACCTCTGATCAGATGGTAAGTTATATACCGAGCCTACCGTGGCCGAGCACCTATGAGCGAGCCCGTAATGGCTGAGATACCTAGCCTAGTATGGCCGAGCGACTACCTGTACCGAACCTTGTAGGACCGGACAATTATTTTACTTACTATATTGAGAGAGTTGAGTCAGTATCAGCAGGTAAGTATATCTCCATATAATCTCTGTACATTATTTTGTACTGACGTCCCTTTTCTAGGGACGCTGCATTTCATGTGTGCAGGTTCAGATAGATAGACGAGTAGACCTCCTCAATAGGTGTTGCCCGAGTTCAGCTTGTTCGGTAAGCTCCACGTCCTTTAGAGTTGCCAGATCTAGGGTTTTGTGTACATATTGTGTATATATGTATATATGTTATGGGTAGGTCGGGGCCCTGTTCCGATCACAGTACATCCATCAGTAGAGGCTTGTAGACATATCATGTTAGTTAGTGCAGCATGTTGGGCTTGTAGGCTTTGTATGTATATTTTATTGGTTTGTCAGTATAGTAGTTATGACGGCCTTGTCGGCCCAGCTTTTTATTGATGTTTAGTCAAAGCTAGTTTCCGTTCTGTTTTATATTTTGGTTCACAAATTGTCTTGCAATGTGGCCCCATGGCCAAAGTATGACATTGTATGTTCAGAGTCCCTTAGTCGCAAGTTGGTACGCTAGGTTAAGCGAGGCACTGGGTGCCGATCTTTCCCCCAGGTTCGGGGCGTGACATGAAGATTGGCATTTTCCGCAGATGCGGCCTTCTACTCGCAGAAGCGAACAATGTTCCGCGGATGCAGAATCGCTGAAGGAATTTGTACTTCTTTAAATCTTTTTTTCTTAAATCCACTTCAATTGACTTGAACTCTCTTCATGACCTCATTTACCTGAAAATCTAGCAATACACACCATAAACCACCTCATATTATAATTAAAGGACACAAAAATTAAAGAAAAGAGACTAAAATAAATGTTAACATCACCACTCATCAACACCCCCAACTTAAAGCTTTTGCTTGTCCTCAAGAAAATCAAACCCAAATACTCAATGAGGCTCTACCATTTAAAGCTCAATTAGCATATCTATCATCTTCAAATCACATTCTCCAATCAAGCACAACACTTATGGTTTTGGTTAGTACAAATAATTAGGCTCAAGCATGTGAACTTCAACCAAACAACTCCCTCATTTAAAATAATTTCAAGAATGTAATGGAGTTTCAAAATAATCAAGTGACAACAACCAATACTCAAAAAGTGACTCAAAAGCACTAGTCTACTACATATGCTCAATTTAGTCAATTCGGAATATATCAATGTCACCAATCCATCATAATACATGTGCCCTCACAAGAAAGAAAGTCCCAAAATCACCATATTGTTACGACCCAATTTCACCTATAGGTCGTGATGGTGCCCAACGTCACCGCTAGGCAAGCCAACTAATGAATTAAACATATATTTTCTCTTTTAATAAGTTTCCGAGTAATTAAACTTTTCTTATTTGCAAGATTTCAGAAAATAAAAGGTTTAAATAAATAAAAGCAAGTAATAGTTCAAAACCACAATTCTACTAGCGTGTGTGCCAAGACCTGGTGTCAAAAGTGTTTGAGCATCCAGCAGATTATACAAAACTCAACTATAGTTTGAACATGAAATAGACAGAATACAAAGACAAAGGAGAGGCTCTAGGAGCTGCAGAACGGCTCAGAAAGCAGCTCACCACTAAGCCTCGGGATATCTGGGATGCGCGCCGGTAGGACCGCCTGATGCACCTATCTCAGATCCTGCACAAAAAGTGCAGCAGGTGTAGCATAAATACGTAAACAATGTGTACCCAGTAAGTATCAAGTCTAATCTCGAAGAAGTAGTGATGAGAAGTCGACTTCGACACTTACTATGGGTCAATAATATTAAGATAGGAATATTTAAATAAACAAGGTTTGTAGGAATAATAACAAATTTCCTTAACACGAAGGAATAAATAATTCTTTCACAATTTAATAATTTCCAATAAGTCATTTATCTTCGCAAGTTGCAATAATAATGCCAAGACACCGTGTAATTGTTATTATTAAGCACGATTTATGCCGAGGTCGTACGGCCCGATCCGAAATAATGTGTACACTGCCGAGGGTCGAGCGGCACGAACCATAGATGCATCTATCTACTGTCGAGGCGTTCGGCCCGCTCCACAAGAAGAGAAGGATATTTTATAAGCATTTGACTTAAATATTTTTGAGGTTTTATACAAAAATAACAAGAATTTCACTAGCGATCTTTCATAATTTCTCCAACAAATACCAATATAATTTAGGCATTTTTAAACTATCAAATATGGTGCAAAAATTTCAAATAGTTCATGAATTGGGTCCTAAACTACCCGGACAATAGCATAATAGTAGCTATGCACGAACTCTCGTCACCTAGTACGTACGTAGCACCCCACAATTAGGAACAATTATTTATTTAAAACACCTATGGGGTAAATTCCCTCTTACAAGGTTAGACAAGAGACTTACCTCATCTCAAAGCTCACTTCCCGATCACTATTTCGCGTTATAGCCTCAGTTTGGTGCCGAAAAATCCAAAACTAGTCAAACATTACATAATTTAATCAATAAATACTCAAAACTTCATAATTTATCTATTAGAGTAATCACCCAACCCAAATTGGTAAAATTCCTAAATTTTAGTCCGGGCCCACGTGCCCGGATTCCGGAAATTGTCGGAGGAAATCATCACCCATAACCTTAAGAACTCAAATCTACAATTTTTATCCCATTCCATAACCATTTTCGTGGTTAAAATCTCATTTTTATCAAAACCTAGGTTTTTCATCTAAACCCACAATTTTCACTAATTTACATGTTAAAATCTACCCATAATCTAAGTATTTAACTCACAATAGGTAGAATTAACTTACCTCCAAGTTGCTACGTGAATACCCCTCTCAAGAAGCTCCAAAATCGCCCCAAAAATAAAGACAATGAGTCAAAAATATTTGACCCGACTTAAATGAAGGTTCTGCCTTCTGTGATTTTCGCACCTGCAGAGGTCGACTGCTTCTACGGTCCCGCATCTGCGGAAAAATCCTCACAGATGCGGTCTCCTCCAGTTGGGCCAAATTCCGCACTTGCAGACCATTTGACCATTTTTGCGGGTCTCGCGCCGCTTCTGCGGCTCCCCCTTCGCACTTGCACGCTCGCAGGTGCGACTAGTGGCTCCGCTCCTGCGTCTTCTGAGCTGCCCCCGCTGGACCGCTTCTGTGGATTCTTGCTCGTATCTACGAACTCCCACCTACAGCTGTCCATGCACATGTGCGGTTACACTAGAAGCTGGAAGCTTAAGCCATTGCTCCTAAGTTCGAACTTGGTCCGAGCCTCGTCCGATTAACACCCGAGACCCCCGGGGCCCTGTCCGAACATAACAACAAGTTTAAAATCATAAAACAGACTTGATTCAACTTGGAAATTTCAAAACTACGAATCATACCCCAAACCAAATTGATTCAACTTGAAAATTTCAAGTTCTTCAAACTTACTACGAACGCGCCGAAACATGCTTAAACTATTCGGAAAGATACCAAATTATGTGTACAAGTTTTATATCATCATACGGATCTATTCCCAGGATGGGAACTCCAAACGGTCCTCGATTACTCAAAACCTACTCCAAGCCAAATTTGAAGAACTTTAAACCTTTAAATAGCCAACTTTCACTATTAAGCGCTGAAACGCTCCCGGATTGTCCAAAACTCGATTCGAACATATGCCCGAGTCCAAAATAATCATACAAACCTATTGGAATCGTCAAATCTCGATTCCGGGGTCATTTACTCAAAACGTTGACCAGAGTCAAACTTATCCTTTATAAAGCCCAACTAAGGAACCCAGTATTCCGTGTTCAACCCGTACCCTTCAAATTTCTGAACTAACTATCCCCGCAAGTCATAAAACAATAAAAGCCCATACGGGGAGTCTTATTTAGGGAAACGGGGTTCTAGAAGGCAAAATGACCAGTTGGGTCGTTACATTCTCCATCTCTTAAACAAACGTTCATCCTCGAACGGGTTTATAATCATACCTGGAGTGCTGAATAAGTGTGGATATCTGATCTGCATGTCCTCCTCGGCCTCCCAAGTCGTTTCCACGGCTGGTTGGCCCCACCACTGAACCTTTACAGCGGAAATCCTCTTGGACCTCAATTGGTGAACCTGCCTATCAACAATGGCAACTGGCTCCTCCTCATAACCCAAGCTCTCATCTAGCTAAACCGTGCTGAAGTCTAACACATGCGACAGATCGGCATGATACTTTCGGAGCATAGATACATGGAAAACCGAATGAACTCCCGATAGACTGGGAGGCAAGGCAAGTTTGTAAGCAACCTCCCCAACTCGTCTCAACCCCTCAAAATGGGCCTATAAAACTTGGGCTCAACTTGCCCTTCTTATCGAACCTCATGATTCCCTTCATCGGCGAAACCTTCAAGAGAACTTTCTCGCCCACCATAAATGATAAATCGCACACTTTCTGATTCGCGTAACTCTTCTGTATGGACTATGCTGTACGAAGTCGCTCCTGAATCAACTTTACCTTTTCCAAGGCATCCTTCACCATATCCATACCATATAACTTTTTCTCGTTGGGCCCAAACCATCCGATGTGCGAACAACATCGCCGAACATATAAATCATCAAATAGAGCCATATCGATTCTACATTGGTAGTCTGTTGTTATAAGAAAACTCGATCAAAGGCAAGAAACGATCCCACTGACCTCCAAAGTCAATCACACATGCTTGAGTATTCCTTCATGATTAGAATTATCCGCTCCGATTGCCCGTCGGTCTGTGGATAAAAGGTTGTGCTGAGCTCTACACGGGTCCCCAATTCACTCTGTACTGCTCTCTAGAAATGTGAAGTAAACTGAGGGCCTCTATATGATATGATGGAAATTGGCACACCATGCAACCAAACTATCTCCTGAATAAAAATCTGGGCCAACCTCTCTGAAGTATATGTAGTCACAACCGGAATGAAGTGTGCCGACTTGGTCAACCTGTCGACAATGACCCAAACTGCATCAAACTTCCGCAAGGTCCGCGGCAACCCAACTACGAAGTCCGTAGTAATGCGCTCCCATTTTCAGTCCGGTATAGCCATCTGTTACAGTAGGCCACCAGGCCTCTGGTGCTCATACTTAACTTGCTGGCAATGTAGGCTCCTGGCTACATACTCAACTCTGTCTTTCTTCATCCGCCGCCACCAATAATGCTGCCTCAGGTCGCGATACATCTTCGTAGCACCTGGATGAATAAAATACCGAGAACTGTGTGCTTCTTCTAGGATCTTTTCCCTCAGCCCATCCGCATTAGGGACACACAAACGACCCTAGAGTAGCAGAACACCATCTTCGCCGATAGTAACCTCCTTGGCACCACCCCGTAGTACTGTCTCTCGGAGAACCAACAAGTGTGGATCATCTAACTGGCGAGCCTTGATCCGCTCAAATAGTGAAGAGTGGGCAACAACACATGCAAGAACTCGATTGTGCTGTGAAATATCTAGCTTTAAAAGTCTGTTAGCCAAGGACTGAATGTCCAAAGCTAATGGCCTCTCCTATGCTAAAATGAAGGCCAAACTACCCATACTCTCCGCCTTTCTGCTCAAGGAGTTTGCAACTACATTTGCTTTGCCCGGATGATAAAGGATAATCATAATCTTTTAGTAACTCAAGCCACCTGCATTGTCTCAAATTTAGATCCCTCTATTTGAACAAATGCTGTAAGCTGCGATGATTAGTGTAAACCGCACTGGAAACCCCATAATGATAATGCCTCTAGATCTTAAGAGCGTGAACTATCACGGCCAATTCTAAATCATGTTCCAGGTAATTCTTCTCATGGAGCTTCAGCTGACGTAAAGCATATGCAATAACTCGCCCCTCCTGCATCAATACATAGCCTAGGACAACGCGTGAAGCGTCGCAATATACTGTATACATTCCTGAACCAGAAGGCAACACTAACACCAGTGCTGAAGTCAATGCGGTCTTGAGCTTCTGAAAGCTCACCTCACAATCATCAGACCATTAGAATAGAGCACTCTTCTAGGTCAATTTGGTCAAAGTTGCTGCAATAGATGAAAAGCCCTCCACAAACTGACGATAATAATTTAACAGAAAACTCATGATATCAGTCGTCGAGGTGGGACAATGCCAATTTTGAACTGCCTCGATCTTTTTGAGATCAAATTTAACACCCTCGCCCGATACAATATGTCCCAAGAATGCTACAAAGTCTAGCCAAAATTCACGCTTGGAGAACTTAGCATATAGCTTTTGTCCCCGCAAGGTCTGAAACACCACTCTCAAATGCTGCTCATGCTCCTCCATGCTACGCGAATAAATCAAAATATCATCAATGAAGACGATGACAAATGAGTCGATATACCCAATTCATCAGATCCATAAATGCCGCTGGGGCATTAGTCAGACTGAAGGACATTACTAGAAACTCATAATGGCCATATCTAGTCCGTAAAGAAGTCTTTGGAACATCCGAATCTCTGATTGTACCCCGATCTCAAGTCGATCTTAGAGAACACACTGGCACACTACAACTGGTCAAATAAATCATCAATACGCGGCAACGAGTACTTGTTCTTAATAGTAACTTTGTTTAATTGGCGATAATCAATACATATCCGTGTAGTACCATCCTTCTTCTTCTTCACAAATAATACTGGTCTGACCAAAGGCGACACACTTGGCCCAACAAACCCCTTTGCTAACAACTCCTCAAGTTGTTCCTTTAACTCCTACAACTCTTTTGGAGCCATACGGTACCGTGGGATAGATATAGGCTGGGTACCTGGGGCCAAATCAATACAGAAATCAATATCATGATCTGGTGGCATGCCTGGAAGATTAGAAGGAAACTCATCGGAGAACTCTCGGACTACGGGCACCGAATCAATCGCCAGAGTCTCTGCCGTAGTGTCCCAAACATAGGCCAAAAAAGCCAAACAACCCTTCTCGACCATGTGTCGAGCCTTCATAAAGGAAATAACTCGACTAGATGCACTGACAGATGAACTGTTCCATTCCAATCTAGACAACTCTGGCATTGCCAAGGTAACAGTATTGGCATGGCAGTCTAGGATGGCATGATATTGAGATAACCAGTCAATGCTCAGGATGATCTCAAAGTTCGTCATATCAAGCTTTAGAAGATCTTCTCTTGTTTCGTAACCACATAATGTAACAATGCAGGACTGGTAGATCCGATCTATAACAACATAATCGCCCACAGCAGTGGACACATAAACAAGAGTACCCAAGGACTAACGAGAAACACCCAAGAAATGAGCAAACAGAGATGACACATATGAATACGTAGACCCTGGATCAAATAATACTGAGGCATCTCTATCGCAGACAGAAATAATATCTGTGATCATGGCATCTGAGGCCACTACATCTGGTCTAGCCGGAAAGGCATAGAACCTAGCTGGAGCACCACCTGACTGGCCTACACCTGATTGGCACCTCTACGATGACCCCTTCCCACCTGCCCTCCACCTTTGGGCGGCCGGACGGCTGGTGGAACAACTGGTGCTATAATTATAGGCTGCTGACCCTGCTGCACTGCCTTGCCCCGAAACCTGGGGTAGAATCTCTGTACATAGCTGAAATCCCCGCACTCGAAACAACCCCTCGGTACAGTGGACTGCTGACCTGAAGTCTGGCCTTGATAGCCCGAATACCCACTGGAGGAACCTTGGATAATTGGTGGGCGGTAAGAACTCTCTGGCATAGCACTGAAATAAGGTCACACAGGAGCACTCCGAGGAGGTGGTTGTGCTGGATAAGGGGCCTGCTGGACTAACCCTGTTACACCCCATATTTTCATACGTGAAAGTCTTCCATAAGTAAATGAATGAAAGCTCGGAAATGAAATGTTACATACCGTATTTTCATATGTTAAAGTTTCGTCGTAAGTTAATCGACATAGACTCGGGAATGAGATTATTTTTTAGGTTATAAGTATTTATGCTATTTCAAACAAGGGGTAAGTAAATTCGTAAAGGTGAGAGGGTAAACAAATCAAAGAAAATGAGTTTCGTTGAAGGTTGTCAATTTGGGATAAAATACGGTCCAAGCTATAATACCCGGTATTTATGGACTAGTGTCATTCAAGGTACCACATGACCATGATAGTAAAGTGTATAAGGAATGTTAAAAGTGAGTAGTATTTTAAGTAATTTGGGATAATTCTCATTACTTGGATAATTGGATAATTAGTGATTTTAGTGGGAGATTAACTAATTAATTAGTTTATTTGGATAAGTTTGATTAGTCTCCTTAACGTGGCAGCCCAAGTAATGACTCTTAGTCATTAAAATAGGGGGCATATTAGGGGAATTTAAGCCAAAGCTTAGTCATCTTAAAGTGGGGCCCACTCTCTTTGATAAAAGAAACCACCTCCCTACCTCATTAAAGGGAAATGACAATGTTTACTTAGTAACGGATGGGAAAGCCCCCAAACGAATCCATACAACCCACAAAATGCTATAAGCAGCGTGATAATTTGCAAAAGCAACGTGATTGCTTCAACATTTCATACTAAAACTACTTAATATTATAGCAACGTGGGATTTGCGATTCTAAGGGAGTACGATGAAATCTTTCTCACGAATATCATACGGATTTTTCCCTACTCCGAGTCTTCACATGTTTTGTCACAATTGTCATGGGTTAGAGGGATTGTCCAGAGAACCGTCTCAGGTATGTTAAGGCTATCCCTTCTTTTCTTTTGGCATGACCCGTACGATACAACCGAAATGAGCAAATGCCCAACTTTCATAAATGACTCTATTCATAGAAGTATTAGAGATGCCTACGTTCTTGATTCCCCATGTGAATTATTATTATATCTTCTATTCATGGGTCTCAAAAAAATACGTAGTTGATAAAGTTTATCCGAAGACATATTGGCCTTATAACATACCGAGAAATCTTATTAACATATTTCTTATGCATTTCATGCATTTATACATGTACGCTGACCCATGACCAGATGGAGTTATATACACGTATATTATTTGTATATGGAATATGGGAAAAGGTTACGGCGTTATATACGCACCACCACCTGATCAGCTGGTATACGTTGATGATTTGCCCACAATGGCCAAGATGATATGATGGGATGCCCTCAGAGGCTTGATGATGTTATGAACACATATACCTATGCATGGTATAACATTTATATGCATATGCATGACATTATAAACATGAAATGATTCACAAAGCTATTCAGACTTACATGTTGAGTCTTTTTCTCCATATTTATCTATGTCTTTTATTTGCTGATTTTCATTCCTTACATACTCGACAAATTATTTGTACTGACGTCCCTTTTGCCTGGGGAAACTGCGTTTCATGCCCGCATGTCCCGAAAGACAGGTTGTGAGTCTTCGAAGTAGGCTATCAGCTTGGCCGAAGGTGTTGGTGCGCTCCATTTGCTCCGTAGTTGCTTATTTGGTCAGTATGATTTGGTCATGTATTGATTAGTATGACGGGGCCCTGTCCCGACCTTTATGGTATTTATCTACTCTTAGAGGCTTGTAGACATATTTCATGTACGTGAAAGATTGTATGGCCTTGTCGGCCTATGTTTAGTATACGAGTGATCATTTTGGCCTTATACTATATGTCATATGTATAAGTTTGTATTACATGTTGGGTCGTCCTACGACAAGTCTTCCCTCATGTTTCATCCTAGTTATTTCATGACAATCTTTTGGCCCATTTACCAATGATAGTATGATACGAAAAAATGGTATAAGAGTAGTTCCGTCCCCATCGCGGCCCATCGGTTTGGGTCGTGACAAAAATGGTATAAGAGTAGTTCCGTCCTAGGGAGTCTACAAGCCGTGTCTAGTAGAGTCTTGTTTATGGGTGTGTTGTGCACCACACTTATAAGCAGGATGCTACAGGGAATTTAGGACTCTCACTCTTTCTTCTTACTCTAGATCGTGTGGTAGAGCTCAGTTGTAAGAATTCAAACTCCTAAACTCTATCTTATTCGTAATACAATGTTACCTACATCGCGAAAGACGGTTGGTAAGAGATATAGCTATGGAAGAGTTGAGTCGGAGAAACTCGATTTTGCATCATGCTTATGATGAGTAAATGTGAGGTCTTCAGCAGATCATGCGTGCACAAAAAAAATGTGTAAGCTTCTTGATAAGGAGCCTTAAGGCAAGAATATCTATCCACCCATATGGTGAAAAGCAATGAGAGAATCAGAAGGTACAAGTTTCAACAAGTAAAAGAAGCAAGGTGAAGAAGGGTACGAGGTACCCAGTTAGTGAAGATGATCATTATCTACAATTCAGGAAGAGAAATATAAGCATTTTGAGTTACCGTCAATAGTAACAGATGTATGTACAATCGGCCACACCTATCTCATTTATACCCTATGGGAGTTACATATATGGTTTAATAGAAGGACGGGATATCAGGATCCGGCTGGGGTTAGATTAACCTAAAATGGTGAATGGATTGTTTGCATTAGTTGATATTTCTGAAGGATATTGCAAATATGCTAATAGATCTCCTTGTGAGACGCCCAGATGGTGCACTCTAAATAGTATAGCTAGATATGAGTACTACAAAGATAGGCACTGGAAGCCTGGAAGGGATAAATATTACCTTAGTGTGGCTCCCTGTAAGGCCCCATAAAATTTGTCCTAAAAACTCGACTTCCGTGATGCCAAAGTAGGCTTCCATCTACAGACCGATGGGCAAGCAGAGTGGACTATTCAGACGCTTGAGGACATGTTGCTTACTGGTATGCTTGACTTCAAGGGTAGCTGGGATGATCAATTGCCACTCATAGGGTTTGCTTATAACAACAACGTTCATGCTAGTATTTTAGATGGCACCATTTGAGGCATTATATGGTAAGATATGTAGATCTCCCATTGGGTGGTTTGAGATTGGGGAAGCAGAGTTGATAGGGCCAAACCTTGTGCATCAAGCTATGGAAAAAGTTACGATCATAAAGGAGCGGTTGAAAACTGCTCAGAGTCATCAAAAATCATATTCGGATGTTCGTCGCAGAGACTTAGAGTTCAAGAAGATGATTGGGTATTCTTGAAGGTTTCCCCCATGAAGGGTATTACACGGTTTGGGAAAAAGGGGAAATTGAGTCCGAGGTATGTCGGGCCATACAAAATCATTCAGAGAATTGGCCAGGTGGCGTACAAGCTTGAGCTACCACCCGAAATGTCATTAGTCCACCCGGTATTCCATGTGTCTATGTTGAAGAAGGTAGTTGGAGATCCGTCAGCTATTGTACCGGTTGAGACCATTGAGGTTAATGAAGAATTATTATATGAAGAAATTCCAGTTGCCATTCTTGATAGGAAAGTCCGAAAGTTGAGGAATAAAGAAATTGCCTCCGTGAAAGTATTATGGCAAAACCAGCAAGTTAAGGAGGCCACGTGGGGGGCCGAGGAAGAAATGAAGAAGAAGTATCCTTACTTGTTTGAATAGCTATGTAATCCTTTATTTTTATGAACTTGTCGCCTATGAATTTAGTATCACTTGTTCAGTTAATGTAAAGGTGTTCCTTTTGATTATGTGTTGCTTATGAGGCCACGGTTGGTACTGTTATGAGTTTGTTACGTCGTTGAGTTGTGCATATGTTTGTAAGATGTGTTTCTGGGGCTCTTTGGTAGGTGGATAGACCTAGTTACAAAGGCAACTCTGGCGAAATATTTGGAAATTTAGGGAGTTAGTTAAATTTGGGGTTGCCGGTGTAGGGTATGATAACTGGGTTGCACAAGGTGCTAATAATGGACCATGATCCTCATTCGAGGACGAATGATCTTAAGTAGGGGAGGATGTAAGGCCCCGTAAAATGTTTCCTAAAAACCCAATTTTCGTGATGCCAAAGTAGGCATAGAGGTTATATTGGATTGAACAGTGGGTTGGGGAGTTGAAGGAAAAGGTTGGGCAGAAGTACGCATTTTTGCGGCCCATTCTGCAGACCATAGACTGGTCGCAGAGTGGGGCAGATTTCTGGGGCATTTTTGATGCCCAATCTCACGGCCATTATGAGATCGCATAACCGTTTCACGGGCCGCATTATTGTCGCATATCCCGCCTTGGAATTTTTTGGAGAGAGGTTCTGCGGTGCACTATGCAACCGCAGAACCGTTCTGCGGTGCATTATGCGACCGCATAATAGGTCTACGTACCGCATAGTGACCGTAGACCATGTCAGTTGTTTTCTCAATTTTGGTACCCAGTTTCGCAGTCATTTCGCGGACTGCATAACCATTAGGCGACCGCAGAACCCGTTCAAGAGCTTCATTTTTGGGGTTTTTAAACCCGACCCAATTCCATTCATTTTAAGCAAATTTCTAATATTGTAGAGTGAGAGGGAGAGTTCTTAGAGTGGGGGAGCAATCTTTAACCATTACCCATCAATTCTTGCTCAATCATTGAGGATTAACAAGAGGAATCCTTCACCCTAAAGGTAAGAATCTATGTCCTAGCTCTCAATTTTAAAATTTTGTAAAAATGGGGTAATTAGAGAGGCAATTATTGGGTGGGGGAGGGGGGGAGGGGTTGTTGTTTTGCATGCACGTATCC
>AWOL01S0011712.1:0-80710 GCA_000715115.1 Nicotiana otophora
AGCACCGAAGCCAATCCCCAAAAAATTCTGTATGCCCGAAATTCCCAAATATAACGGCACGACCGATCCCAACGAACATGTCACCTCTTACATATGTGCCATAAAAGGCAACGATTTGGAAGACGATGAGATCGAATCCGTGTTGTTGAAAAGGTTCGGGGAGACCCTCTCGAAGGGAGCAATAATCTGGTACTACAATTTACCGCCGAATTCCATCGATTCTTTTGCCATGTTAGCAAATTCATTCGTAAAGGCACATGCTGGTGCCATAAAGGTTTCAACAAGAAAATCAGACCTCTTCAAAGTAAAGCAAAGTGGGAATGAAATGCTGAGGAAATTCGTATCCAGATTTCAAATGGAACGCATGGAATTACCCCCGGTCACAGACGATTGGGCCGTGCAAGCTTTCACCCAAGGGTTGAACGAGCTAAGTTCGACAACATCACATCGGCTGAAACAAAATTTGATCGAGTATCCAGCGATATCTGGGCAGACGTACACAACCGATATCAATCGAAGATTAGGGTCGAGGATGATCAGTTGGGGGCTCCGTACGGACCTGTTCATCAGAATAGGACAGTTACTAAAAACCAAAAGGAGATCGACAGGGAGCAAATGTCGAACAGAGACCGATATCGACCATACGTCCCAGATCGGGTGAATAACGGTTCAGCACGCAATGCAGTTTGAAACAATCGAAGGATTGATCGAGGAAAAACTTCTCGGGGGCTTATGAGTAAGAGTGGCTTCGATAAATATGCCGATCCTATAGAAGCACCTCGATTATCGGAATACAACTTCAACGCTGGTGCATCTGCTATCGTGTCAGCCATCGGACGCATCGAAGACATTAAATGGCCTCGACCTATGCAGACCAATCCTGCCCGAAGAAATCCCAATCAAACGTGCGAATATCATGGTACCCATGGCCACAGAACGGAAGATTGCAAGCAACTAAGGGAGAAAGTAGCTCGCTTATTTAACAAAGGGAACCTTCGGGAATTTCTAAGTGATAGGGCGAAGAACCATTTTAGAAACAGGGATTTTGGCAAACAAAACGAGCAAGAAGAACCACAGCACGTCATCCACATGATCATCGGCGGTATCGATACCCCTCAGGGACCAATGCTTAAACGCACTAAAACATCGGTGGTGAGGGAAAAGCAATCTCGGACTCAAGATTACGCACCCATGGGGACTTTGTCCTTTGATGATAGCGACGCAGAAAGGGTCATCCAACCTCACAACGACGCACTAGTAATATCTGTACTCATGAATAAAACTAAAATTAAGCGTGTGTTAATCGATCCAGGTAGCTCGACCAATATCATCTGATTAAAGGTAGTAGAGCAGTTCGGCCTACAGGATCAGATCGTACCCGCAACTCTAGTTCTAAACGGGTTCAATATGGTATGTGAAACCACCAAAGGTGAGATAATCCTACCAATAAACGTGACCGGAACCATCCAGGAAACAAAGTTTCACGTGATCGAAGGTGATATGAGATACAACGCCCTTTTCGAAAAGCCATGGATCCACAACATGAGAGCTGCACCTTCGACGCTACACCAGGTCCTCAAATTCCCGACATCGAAAGGTGTCAAAACGGTGTACGGAGAATAACTGGCCGTAAAGGAAATGTTCGCCGTCGACGAAACTAAACCAACGTCCTCACTTTCACCGATAAAAGGATCGGGCCCGAAAAGAGAACATGACACCAAATAGCAATCACAAACATCGGCTTCAACCCAACCAGGCAACCAGAAAATCGAAGAGGATGAAGATCAAAGGGTCCCTCGATCTTTCGTGATCCCCGATGACTCCGACGCCACCAAATCAATAATCGAGGAACTAGAGCAAGTCATATTAATCAAGCACTGGCCCGAACGAAAGGTATACTTGGGAACGGGATTGAGTCCCGAACTCAGAAAAAAACTCATTCAATTTCTTATCAATAACATCAATTGTTTTGCCTAGTCCCATTTAGATATAACAGGTATCCCGCCAGACATAACTACGCACCAGCTAAGTTTGGACCCCAGGTTCAGACCGATAAAGCAAAAGAGAAGACCCCAGTCCGAGAGAAAGCACGCATTCATAAAAGACGAGGTAACCAAGCTTCTCAAAATAGGGTCCATTCGGGAGGTAAAATATCCCGAGTGGCTAGCCAACGTAGTTGTAGTCCCTAAAAAAGGGAACAAACTTAGAATGTGTGTGGACTATAAGGATTTGAACAAAGTATGCCCCAAAGATTCTTTTCCGCTGCCCAANAGAATGTGTGTGGACTATAAGGATTTGAACAAAGTATGCCCCAAAGATTCTTTTTCGCTGCCCAACATCGATCGCATGATTGATGCCACGGCCGGCCACGAGATCCTCACTTTTCTCGATGCCTATTCCGGGTATAATCAAATCCAGATGAACCCGGAGGACCAGGAAAAGACTTCGTTTTTCACCAAATATGGGACGTATTGTTATAATGTGATGCCCTTCGGGCTAAAAATTGCAGGGTCTACTTACCAACGCCTAGTAAATAAAATATTCGAAGAACAAATGGGAAAATCAGTGGAAGTTTATATTGATGACATGCTAGTTAAATCCCTGCGCGCAGAGGACCATTTGACCCATTTGCATGAAACGTTTGAGATTTTAAGGAGATACAACATGAAGCTCAACCTCGAAAAATGTGCTTTCGGGGTCGGTTCGAGCAAGTTCCTCGGCTTCATGGTATCAAATCGGGGAATCGAGTTTAACCCCGAGAAAATCAAGGCTATCGAAGACATCACCATCGTGGACAGTGTGAAAGCTGTACAAAGGCCAATGGGACGAATTGCAGCCTTGGGCCGATTCATTTCGAGGTCATCAGATCGAAGTCACAAAGTTTTCTCTCTACTAAAAAAAAAGAATGATTTTGCTTGAACCCCGGAGTGCCAACAAGCATTAGAGGAACTAAAGCGATATCTATCAAGCCCACCACTACTTCATACTCCGAAAATAGACGAAAAACTTTGTTTGCACTTGGTAGTATCGGAAGTCGCCGTAAGCGATGTCCTAGTTCGAGAAGAGCAAGGTCTCGAGCTAGCTAGAAACTTGGGAGCGGAAGTCATTGAAGGCAATTGTGACTCCTTGCTGGTGGTGAGTCAAGTAAACAGAACTTTCGAAGTTCGAGAAGGTAGGATGCAAAGGTATTTAGATAAATTGCTTGTCACTTTGCACCATTTAAAATAATGGACTTTACGGCATGTACCGCGGGAACAGAATAATGAGGCCGATGCACTTGCGAATCTGGGATCGCCGGTTGAGGTAGATGACTCGGGCTCGGGGAATGTTGTTCAGCTTTCGAGATTGGTAATCTAAGAAGGTCACGCCGAAATAAATTCTACAAGCTTAACTTGGGATTGGAGAAACAGGTATATTGAATACTTGAAGAGCGAAAAACTCCCACCGAATTCTAAAGATTCCAGAGCACTACGGACTAAGGATGCTCGATTCACGTTGGCTTCGGACGGAATGCTGTACCGAAGAACATTCGATGGGCCATTGGCAGCATGCCTAGGTCCGGGAGATACCGATTATATCCTACGGGAAGTGCACGAAGGTACTTGCGGGAATCACTCTGGGGCCGATACACTAGTTCGAAAAATAATCAGAGCAGGGTATTATTGGATCGATATGGGCAAAGATGCGAGGGAATTTGTTCGTAAGTGTGACAAATGTCAAAGGTTTGCGCCGATGATCCACCAACCCGGAGAGTAACTCCACTCAGTCCTATCCCCATGGCCGTTCATGAAGTGGGGAATGGATATCGTCGGTCCTCTGCCATCAACCCCAGGTAAAGCCAAATTCATTTTATTTATGACTGACTATTTTTCTAAATGGGTTGAAGCGCAGGCATTCGAGAAAATAAGAGAGAAAGAAGTGATAAACTTTATTTGGGATCATATCATATGCCGATTCGGGATACCCGCGGAAATAGTGTGTGACAATGGAAAATAATTCATTAGCAGCAAAGTAACAAGATTCCTCGAAGACCACAAGATAAGGAGGATACTATCGACACCGTACCACCCCAATGGAAACGGACAGGCCGAATCAACAAACAAAACTGTCATTCAAAACTTAAAGAAGAGGTTAAATGACGCTAAAGGGAAATGGAGAGAAATCCTGCCCGAAGTCCTTTGGGTATATCGGACAACGTCAAAATCCAGTACGGGGGCTACCCCATTCTCCTTAGTATATGGGTCCGAAGCATTGATACCAGTCGAAGTCGGTGAACCCAGTGCCAGATTCCGATTCGCAACGGAAGAATCAAACAACGAGGCTATGAATGCTAACCTCGAACTATTGGATGAAAGACAAGAAGCTACTCTCGTCCAATTGGCTGCCCAAAAGTAACGAATCGAAAGATATTATAATCGAAGAACCAAGCTCCGCCATTTCAAGCTGGGGACTTAGTGTTAAGAAAAATTACCCTCAATACCCGAAATCCGAATGAAGGAAAATTAGGACAGAATTGGGAAGGACCGTATCAGGTGCTCGAGAACATCGGAAAAGGGTCGTACAAGCTCGGCATAATAAATGGCAAACAGCTATCAAGCAGCTGGAATGTATCACATCTAAAACGGTACTACTGCTAAGGTACGACCTTTCCATATGCGTTTATATTTCGAAACTGACCCTTGTAGAAGTCCGAACAAAGACTAAGATAGGTCTCTCGCTTGAAAGCGCGCAAATGGGTTTTTCGACAAGGTTTTTAATGAGGCAACTATTGATCATGCATTATTTGATCGTGCAGCATTTACAACAATATCCGAGCCCTCGAATGAGAGTCTTTTCACAACAGCAAGGGTTCCAATAGGGAAAATTATAAAAGCCAAATGGTCAAAGTGAACCATGCTCATATAGATTAGCCTGAACCCAGGCGTGTAATAATGTGTGAAGAAAGTTATCTTCTTCATCGGCATCTTATATCCAAGGAAATTTCCTCTATTTTGAGAGTTATTATACAATCAGAATTAAGATAAACTCGGTCAAGCCCATGTGTTACTTTTATTTCGAGTTTGAGTAAACACTCACTCGACCATTACGCCTACGGGCTACATTACTTCGAGTTCGAATCATTCACTCGACCAAGCCTACGGGCTACTTTTATTTCGAGTTCGAGAAAACACTCACTCAACCATTATGCCTACGGGCTACTTACTTCGAGTTTGAATCATTCACTCGACCAAGCCTACGGGCTACTTTTATTTCGAGTTCGAGCAAACATTCACTCGACCATTACACCTACAGGCTACATTACTTTGAGTTCGAATCATTCACTCGACCAAGCCTACGGGCTACTTTTATTTCGAGTTCGAGCAAACACTCACTCAACCATTACGCCTACGGGCTACTTACTTCGAGTTCGAATCATTCACTCGACCAACCCTATGGGCTTCTTTTATTTCAAGTTTGAGCAAACACTCACTTGACCATTATGCCTACGGGCTACATTACTTCGAGTTCTTTATCATTCACTCGACCAAGCCTACGTACTACTTTTATTTCGAGTTCGAGCAAACATTCACTCGACCATTATGCCTACGGGCTACATTGCTTCTAGTTGGAATCATTCACTCGACTACTAAGCCTACGGGCTACTTCTATTCCGAGTTCGAGCAAGCACTCACTTGACCATTACGTCTACGGGCTATTTTTTCAAGATCGAATCATCGACTCAACTAAAAAGCCTTAGGGCTACATCGCTCCGATTTTGATTATGTTATCATTGTGAAAATATTCTTGAGGCATGAATAAAATCCTCACAAGACCAAAAAAAAAAAGAAAAAAAAAATATATATATATATACAAACTATCTGCATAGGTGATTACAATGTGAAAACTAAACTTTTCGGTCAGGAGCGGTCTCTTCTTTATCAGGCTCGCCCCCGTTTTTGGATCCACTCTTGCCATCATCATCACCATCGCTATCAGAAACCAGAGCTTCAGCATCAGCTTTGAGTTCTTTGGCTCTTTTTATCTCTTCAGCGAGATCGAAACCACAAGCATGGATCTCCTCGAGAGTTTCTCTTCGAGATCGGCACTTAGCAAGGTCGGCGACCCAATGTGCTCAAGTATTGGCGGATTCGGCTGCCTCTCTTGCCTGGACTTGAGCAGCTTCAGCATCAGCCCGATAGACGGCCACGAGCGCATCCGCATCGGCCTTTGCCTTTTCGGCATCAGATTCGGCCTTAGCGAGTACAGATGTGTATAAGAGACAGAATTTATANTAGACGGCCACGAGCGCATCCGCATCGGCCTTTGCCTTTTCGGCATCAGATTCGGCCTTAGCGAGTACAGAGGACAACCGAGCCTCAAGCTCCTCAATTCTTCTCGCTTGAACGAGGCCTTTTTCCTTCATTTTCTGAAGTTGGGCTTCGGACGATGATAACTAGGCTCGAGCAGTCTCTTTTTCTGCAGCAAAACGGTCCGTACCTTCTTTCCACCGCAAAGACTCCGTTCTTATTACATCGACCTCCTCACGAAGCTTTCCAATCATCTCAATTTTTTGCTGCAACTGTGAAACCGAAATGTTAGCTATCGTTCTGGTATCAAGCCCATAGGCTTTCAAAAGCATCATTACCTACTCAGACAAATCGGTTTGATCTCGATAAGCCCTGGCCAGCTCAGCTCGAAGTTCTTTTATTTCCTCTTCTCTATACCCTAAGGAAAGTCTAAGGGAATTCCTCTCATCAGTAACCCGTTGTAGGTCGGCCTCATATCGTTGAAGCTCATTTTGGGATCGAGAACATTGCTTTCGATGAACTGCCGCTGCCTACAAACAAACAAGAAACGAAGTTAACAAAAAATGAGCATAAAGATGGCACCGATAGAATAATACTAAAGCTCGCCTGATTCAGAGCTTGCCGCAATCCGAGAAAAAGATCCCGTTCATCACCAGCACCGACAACATCCTCAATGCCGGTAAACAGGTCATGAAAGGGATCTTCTTCATCGTGAGGCCTGTCCAGATCGATAGCTCCCAAAGATTGAGCTTCCCGAATCACCCCTGCTTAAAAAGCGGGAAAGGTAGGCGAATCCTTGGCTGCTGCCCCAAATAAATCGCCTGGAGCATTTTCCCCAGTTCGAAGGGGTTCGAGGGCCTCTTCGGTCATATCCCCTACCCGTTGACTCCGATGAGATGCGTCCTCGATATTTGATAGTTCGGGAACTCTGCCCGAATCTTTCGCCGATATATCCTCAGTTCGAGGCGGAGCCTCATGGAGCATCGTCGATCCAGCCACCGATGAGGTGTCGGTGTTTCTTCTCACCCGGACCACCAGCGTGGACTCATCGTTTTCCTTTTCTTCTTCTTCATCCCTTAGGCGCAGAACGGATTCCACGGTCAAAGGAATGATATTCTTGTTCAGCTTACGAGCCGCCCTCTTCTTCGGTTTTGGATCTTCGGGGATGGAGGCTCTTTTCCTTTTATGGTCCTTCACCGGCTTCGGGACAGAGGCCGAAATTTGCTCCTCATTAGACAAAGGCCTCAAAACTGCGTCTTTGCCCAAACCTGCAAATGGGAAACCTTAGTAAAATATTTTGAAAACCACCTCGTTCGGGTCATCAAAGAGCACGAGAAATGAGCTTACCGTGATTTTTGGCGTCCCACCGACCCTTGGACAAATCACGCCACAAGCGTTCGGCGTATGTGGAGGTCAAAACAAGGGCTCGTACCCAGTTCTTGAGATCGGGAACTGCTCCGGGCATCCAGGAAACCGCTACATCACGAAAAGAGGATTGTCGATGAGAATAAATGGAAGAACAATATAGGAGTAACAGCGAGGTCACACTTACGTTTCATATTCCACTCCTCGGAAAAGGGCATCTTCTCAGTCGGAATCAGGTCCGAAGTCCTTACTCGAACGAACCTACCTATCCAACCCGGTCCCTGTCCTCGTCAATACTCGAGAACAAAGCCTTGGTAGCCCAACGCTGAAGTTTTATTAAACCTCCTCGAAAAAGTCGAGGACGATACAATCAGATAAGATGGTTGAGGGTGAATGGCATCGCCTCGATTTTGCTCACAAAATATCGGATCAGGATAACGATCCGCCACAGAGAAGGATGGACCTGGCCTAGGGTTACCTGGTATTGACGACAGAAGTTGATAATAACGGGATCAAGGGGACCCAAAGTGAAAGGATAAGTATACACACTCAGAAACCCTTTCACGCAAGATGTGATATCTTCGTCAAAAGTAGGAATTATTATTTCTTTTTTACCCCAATCGCAATCCTTCTTTAGCTGTTCGAGGTACTTCTCGGTTATCGAACACATGTACCTCGATACCGGCTCACACCGGCCAGGAACCGATGAACCTTTATCGACCTTAAAATCTGAAGTAAGAACACACACCCCGGGAACACACTCCTCAGGCCGAGGTTCTGCCGGTGTCTCATCGGCGGCACACTGTGAAGATGAAGCCTTCTCTTTGTGAGGATGTTGAGTGGCTTGTGATGTTTTCGTCATTTTCAAACTCAAAGGTGGGGAATAGAAGAAAGTGACAAAGATTTTGTAGAATTAAAGAGGGGCTTTTTTAGAAAGAAATCACAGATCTACTGGTAAGTTGAAGAGTAAGGAGAAGAGCCTGGGAAACTTGGAAAGTTGAAGAGTACGGAGAAGAATTTGGGAAACTTGGAAGACAGAAGAGGTAAAAATGGTAAAAGATAAAAGAAAGGGATATTTATAGATTCAAGCGATGGCGGTTCAAATGGCCAACCACCGCCTGACATGCATTAAATGCTTTGAAAGACTAAACCGACGGGACAACTACCAGACGCGTCATGGTCGAACCCGATGGAAACTTTAGGTTGCAATCCGATCGAGCCGTTGAAAAAATCATATCGTTTCTCGCCACATCCTTTCTGAGAAACGAGAGGACTATCTGTATACGGTCGAAATAGATTTCGGCCTTAGCATGTCCGATCGAGTTCGAACGATGGCCTATCGAAGTAAGACCCCGAAGGTGCAACAAATTATATCTCAAACCCGGGGAGGCCGACCCATGTCAAGTTCAATATTATTATCAAGCTCGAATGAAAATCGATGCAGGGTAGATCTACCTTGTTGATAATCTAGAGACCAACCAACACTGACCTCGACCTCAAAGCAATTCGAGGGCTCAGACCAGGATCGGGCTCGAATCAAGATCCCGAGCTCAAGTCGAAATCAAGCTCAAACCAAAATCGAGGGCTCTAAGCAAGATCGAGCTCGCAGACAAAAGCCGTTGCAATCCCACTAGAGAGAATCTTGGCAGAAATTACGGAAAAGCTGATTTATCATGGGTCTCCCACTGAACGTTTATTTTATTATGCTTCGAGCCAAATTCCTCCACTATAAAAGGGCTTGGTTACCATTTCTTGAGGATCAGTTTTTTTCCAGGGCTTAGATTGTAATAAAAGCACTATATTTCTTTACAGCAAAATATTTTTCTTTCAGTTTTCTTAGATTGATTCTATTTATGGAATCCTAAGATTCATTTGTGCCGGACAACCTTATCTATTTCACATTCTCTCCAATCTATATTCGCATTCGTATTTATCATTATATTTTGTGTTAGGTTACGCCACATATCATCGGAACTGCGTATAAATTTAACTATATCCATTTTTTGGGTAAACATACATACATACGTATGTATAATTCAAGCGTAGTAGAATCAATCACCTTGTAGAAAGGAGAACAAATACAACAAAATAGACTTCGAATAAGGAAGAAACGGCTTGAACGATAGATTATGTTAAAAGGACACAGACATATGAGAAGTAAACCCTGCATTTGAATTAGAGAATCGATTAGATAAAATATACTACATGTTAGTGCTCAATTGGTAACTTATATGTATAAAATCTCACGATGAGTAAGCCCAAAGGAAGCAGTTCAACATAAGTCTCATGATCTTGGATCGTCGAGTCCATCCTTATATGCAGGTGTACCAGAAAAGTAGTGAGTACAACAACTGTAAGACCAGAGGCTAAAACGAAAACTTCTCTGTGGTCTAATTCGGTTCCTGGCTTGAATCCAAGTATAAACGAGTAGTTGATTTTATAGCACCTCCACAAGTATATATTCACAGCAACAAGAAGCATATATAAGATAATGTAACCGTAGAAACTGCAAACAAAACATAAGGTATATATATGTCAGAGAAAACTGAGAAGGTCATAAGTAGATGAATTTTCATTTTAACTGAAAATCTGAAAGTTTTCTTCAACTTGTAAAGGGGAAAAATGCTATCCAAGTATAAGGTGGCCTCCTCCTTGTCCAGTAACTTTCTTGTTTGCATTACTAATGCAACGGCAATAATTAGAGCAATTGAGAATCCACAGAAGAATCCTACACAGTGAGCACAAAGGATATAACAGAAGATAAATGTAGAAAACCATAAATTGTTTTTACAAAAAGGAGCAGTTCTCAACCTGAAAGAAATCATACGCGGTGGTTCTCTCTTTTCCTTTTTGGCCTTAATAATTTGATGCCATCCCCCTGCTTAAAATTAGAAAAGTGCTTGACAAATGTTGCTTCCACCTTGTTCAGAAGAACAGTAACCTAGAGCATGAAAAAATAAACTAAGTGAATCTTGATTGGTGCATATAACTAGACTTCCTTTACCTAAAAACTGAAGAGCTATACAGAAAATAAATCCAAATCTCTTAAACTTCCAATATAGGAGTTATCCACGAATTTCATGTAAGATCTCATTGCTTTTCTTGAAGTAATCTGCAGTCAACCAGTGATGCAATTTATGGTCCATTTGTGGTTAACTAAAATAATAATACTATTATTACTATGATTGGCCACAGAATACAACTCTCTAAACCTACTCCGGGGTTGAAGTTTTATTAAGAAAGCTATATATGCACCTGATGAGTGTCTGACCTTTTCATATTTTTCCAGGATCATAGAAAATGCTGAGAGATTTATAAAACTGTTTCACCAATTGAAAAAAGAGTCAGAATAAATGCAGAAAGAGAATCCAAAGTGTATCTTAGATTTAGAACCTGTACTGATTTAGGTTGCGAAGTTTCTGATAGAACACAACAAAGGCCTTTTGCAATTTTTCTTCAACCTCCTTTAGTTCTTCTTGACTGAAGCTACAGTCTTTCTCTGTGGTACCAAGTAATAGTCTTTCTACCGATGATTTTGGACCATCAGATGTATTTTGAATTTTTAACACATTCAAGAACGTCTGAGGGAGTTCGTCCATGTTCTTTTAACGACGGATCTTCATTATTGCTCGAAGAAGCTGGTTTTATGTTGTTCTCACAAGACATGTCCACTTCTTTTGTGAAGTCCAGTTGGCCTTTCTCTGCATTTAAACATCTAATGAGCGTAGATTTAATCATATGAAACAGAAGCATAGAGTTAGAATGCCCATAAGACCACAACTGTTTCACTGCTACTACAAGAAGGAAGGCTTTTATCAGAAATATATGCTGAATGTTGCCACCAAAAATCCTTTTAGAAACAGTCTGTATAGATCTTTGCAACATTCTGCACCATCTCAGCGAAAATATGGAAGTACAAGTTCCCTAATGCATAGCAATCGAATATAAAATGTTAATCTATCCTTGTTATTATCATGTCTAATTAATTCTAGTACATAATCTACGAATCAAGAACTAGACGCATTTGTTCAATAAGATTATGGTACAATTTCCAATCAAGGCTCTCGTTTGTGTTTGTACTCACCATAATTCATGATCATGAAGGCATGTAACGACTGATAAAATGATTGTGGCGGACCTACCTACACTTGAAGCCCTGCTTGGAAAAGTCACATTTGAGGATGCTGCAGTATCTGATTCTTTCACCTTTTTCCGAAGAACAACCAAAGCATCCATTTGTTCGGCCAATGCAGCTGCTTCTCCCTTTGCCTCTTCCACTTTGTCTTTGTAAAAGCGCTCATTATCCAGTTTTTGGAAAAACGATTTCTCATCTATTCACAAAAGCCTTGCAAATAAAAAATAAAAAATAAAAAGAAAGAATCACTTGGAGTAATATTTTTTAATTCCCTCTATTTGTTGTTAGGGTTGTACCTTAATGCACCATACTTCAAATATTATGTGAATAAGTTATATTATTTTTAAGAACTCTACCTTTATATAAGTTCTCATTAAACATTAGTCGGATCTTAAACCAAATACCGAAAAAAGAAATCTAATAATCACCACGTGGCAACAAGTTACTCAGCGGCAAAGCCTGCATCCCCCATCAGTAACCTTTCGGTGCTCTATTCAGCAATACAGGATGTCCCTGCATTCTTAATCAATGAATTAGGCTAAAATATCAAAAGATAGGAGCAAAAACTTGACTTAATCTGGACTTGTTTGGCTTTGTGCCTAGACAGTTCGCATTTCGTAAAAATCAAAAAGACTAGGACACCCCTCGGTGTATAGGCACCTTTGACACTTCTTTACGCATTGACATTAAATTACACTGCTCTCTTCTAGTAGTGTCAGTTACTATTTCCGTTTCAATTTAGATAATACATATAGTTCTATTACTTATCTAGACTCAAATTGTACGAGATTTGATAGTATTTTAAATTTTGTTATCATATTAATATATAAAAAATCTAATTTATAGTAATTTTTGTATAAATTTAATTTCTTAATTTTAAAATATAAAATTATCTACTGTAACTTCTAATTTAAATTGACTCTTGATAAACAAAATGTGTCATCTAAATTGAAACAGGGGTATGGTCAAATAGTTCTGTGGCCCATTATAAACTTGTATTTAGTTTTATGGCCTCATCTTTTTTTTTACACATGAGATATTTGCTTTTACACATAGGAGATCTATCTTTAACACATAAGGGCATTTCTAGCCTTAAGCACTATTTTTTACATCAAAATGATGAAAATTAACTCCAACTCATTACACTATTTTTTACACCAAAACTTTCAGAAATGACTATGGTTTGGAGGCTTATTGTTGGGCGTAGCTATAATTTAGCTAATTACAATTCTAGCTACAAATTGTTTGTCATAGGATGTATGTCAATGTATTCAATTCAGATGTATTCGTTCTTATATATTTTATATTGTATTCAATTTCACTCAATTGAATTAAGTTATATTCAAACAACAAAAAATCAAGAAATAGGGTGTATACCGCTCTATTCAATTCAGGTGTATACATTGTATTCAATTCGGCTATATTCATTTTTAACTATTTTCTATCGTATTCAATTTTACTGTATTAATTTGATTGTGTTCAAACAACAAAAAATCACAAAAACAGTGATATTCGGCTGCGTTATATTCATTGTATTCATTCGTAGCTGCTTTTACACTGTATTCAATTTACTATATTTAATTTGGTTGTATTCAAAAAATACAGGAATCTTCCACAAAAAATAACCTTCGGAATACATAAATACATGCGAAAATATAAAAAAAATGAACTAGATTTGCATTGAAAAATACATAATACACTCATATTTGAGTGTATTTATACATAGTACAATATATTTGTATCATTATATATGACTCAATAGCAAAGAAGAGAAGAACGTTCGCTGGAGATGACGTCTCCCGGCCAAGAAAAATATTATATACATTGTATTAAAACTAAAAATGGAGACGAACAAAAATCCGGTCAGATCTGAGAATATACTATCACATTGTATCTACCAAAATCTTGTCAGACGAAGAAAAATCTGGCCATAATGTGTATTTCTGTAATGACTCGACCGGTCGTTTTGAGCAATTGTACCTCGCTCGGTAGTTTGAGGGAATGAGCAGCTCCGTATAAGGTATTATAACTTGTATGAATCGTCGGTTCAGTTTTCAAGTGATCCAAGAGTTTGATTTGGAAGAATGAATTTCATGTTTGAAGCTTTAAGTTTGGAGAGTTGACCGAGTTTGAATTTTTAGTATTTGACCTCGGATTGGAGTTTTGATGGTTCCGTTAGGTCCGGATGATGATTTTGGACTTGGGCGTATAACCGGAATTTTATTTAGATGTTCTTAGAAGGATTCAATACTAATTGGCGAAAATAAAAATTTAAAGGTTTGGAAAGTTCACAAGTTCGACCAGGAGTTGACTTTGATGGTATCAGACTCGGATTATGATTACGGGAATTGAAATTGTTTCGTTATGTCATTTGGGACTTGTATGCAAAATTTAAGTTCATTTCGAGTTGATTTGATATGTTTCGGCCGAGTTTTGAAAGTTGAAAGTTCATTTAAGTTTGATTTGAGGTGAGATTCATCATTTTGATATTGTTATGTGTGATTTGAGGCCTCGATTAGGTCCGTGTTATATTTCATAACTTGTTGGTATATTCGGACGGGGTCCCGAATGGCTCGTAGGAGTTTTGGACGAACTTCGGTTTGCTTGTATCATTTTTGGCTAGGCTGGTGTGGCTGGGCTTCTGGTGTGACCACACCTTCGGAGTTATGGGTGCAGATGCGGAGCCGCAAAAGTGGCAGCGGAATCGCAAATGTGGGAGTTCTGCTGGGAGCAAGAGTCCGCAGAAGCGGAGGTTTCTACGATGGCACAAATGCGGTGAGTTTGGGTGCAGAAGCGGGGTCTTGCGCAGGAGCGAAGAGGAGCTCGCACCTGCGATGTCGCAGAAGTGGATATTGTTCCGCATGTGCGAGGGGTTGGCTGGTTATTTGTGATCGTAAAAGCATGATGTTGCCGCAGAAGCGGCGATTTTCTTCGCAGATGTGAATAGTGCTAGGCAAAAGCTATATTTTCGAGGGTTGGTTGTTTTACTCTCATTTGTGAGACTTGGAGCTGGATTTTGGACGACTTATAAGAGGAATTTCACCACACTAATTTGGGTAAGCATCCTTAACTCGGTTTTGTCTATATTTCATGAATCTATCTTTATTTTTGGCAATTGGTTGATGAATTTTAAAGAGAAAATTGGGAGTTTTAGCCTAAAGTTTCATAGAGTGAGTTTTTGAGTTTTGAATATCGATTAGGAGTCGGATTGGGTGAAATTAGTATGGTTGGACTCGTAATTTAATGGTTTGTTGGATTTTATAAGTTTCTTCGGGTTCCAAGGCGCGAGCCCGGGTTTGACTTCTTGGTCGATTTTTGGGCTTTTGATTAAAGATTCGGCCTTTACCATTTGAAATTATTTTCTTTGGCATTACTTGATGTATTTGAGTTTCTTTTGACTAATTTTGAGCCGTTCGAAGATCGGTACGCGCGGGATGGCATTTTTGGAGCATCGTTTGACTTGTTCGGTATTGGATTTGTCTTGTTCAAGGAAAGTAACACTTTTAAACTTGGTGCTAAGGGTATGAAACCCCGAATTACGTGCTATGTGATTGATGTTGAGGTGACGTGCATGCTAGGTGACGGGCATGCAGGCATGCACCGTAGTAACTATGATTTAGTCGATTCCATAAAATTGTGAAGCTACCTTATCTGAACATTTTTACTGTACCCTATATGTTAGAGCACTTGAGCTGTAATTTATGCTAGGAACTATGTTTAGGCTATATGTTGGCGCTATTGGGACCCATAGTGGTTGTTCCTTACTGTCGAGTTATTTGTTTAATTGCAGTTATGTACTCAGTCGTATTCATCATTACATATCACGTCTCAGTCTTTGTTATTGTATATTGTAACATCTCATATCATTGATTTGGGTTGCTTAGCATGAGTGTTGTGAGCCCGAGAGACCGGAGAGATTGATGACTGAGTGAAGCCAAGGGTCTGATTGTGAGGTTATTGATACTATATCACATGAGTTGTCCATGCGGATCCAGATATTGATACTACAACACATGAGTTATCTGTGCGGATCCAGATATTGATACTATGACACGTGAGTTGTCCGTGCGGATTCATGCCATGATTGGCTCATTATAGCGCTTGGGCTGAAAGAGCCCCTCCGGAGTTTGCACACCCACAGTGAGCGCAGGTGCCTATTGAGTGCGAGTGCGAGTGCCGAGAGTGAGTACTGGGTGATTGGGAGGACTGGATGACTGGGAGGACTGAGTGATTGGGAGGACTGAGTGGATTGATACTCTAAGAGTATATGCATATAGTTATTCACTATGTTGCACTACATTCGACATGCACACTTAACATACATGCATAAAGATGTATTTCTCCTCATCATGTACGGTATCACGTCATTCATGATGTCATGACCCAAAATCCCACCACAGGCATCGTGATGGCACTTAGTTTTTAAGACTAAGTAAGCCGATCATAGTAACAATTCAATTCTTTATTTTTATTTTTATAGATAATCGAAACCAACAGCGGAAATAATGATACAACCTCCCAAGACTGGTAATACTGAGTCACGATCTAACTGAATACATGAAATGATCTCAAGGAAATCGAATATACAATACTGTTCGAATAATAATTGACAGTACGATAAAATGGAAAAACTCCAAGGGACTGCGACGACCAAGCAGCTATACCTTGAATCCTTGCGATCACACTCTAACTTTGACCGAGTCCGATATCTCCAATATATGGCTCTGCACAAAAATGTACAGAAGTGTAGTATGAGTACACCACGGTCAGTACCCAGTAAGTATCAAGACTAATCTCAGTAGAATAGTGGTGAGGTACGGTCAAGACACTCACTAATCAATTACCCTATATAGTATAGCAGTATATAATAATAATAGAAACAAACAACAATGATATAAATAACAAGGCAACAAGAACACCATAAACATTGCTCAAACGAATAAGGATCACAAATATAACCAATCAATCAAGTCCTTCAAATATACGTCTTTCAAATGTAAGTAATTCAAGTATAAATCTTTCAAATATAAGTTTTTCAATAAAAATCCTTAGAATATAATCCTTTCAAATAAATATCTTTCAAATATATCTTTTTTCAAATAAAAGTCAACTTGTGACACCTCATTTCATAATTAAAAAAATACGGTCTCATCCCACTTTCATATTTTCACGGCACCTCGTGCCCATATTTCTATCACAACTACACGGATAACTCATGTGCCAAAAATAACAATATATAAAAATCTGCACGATGAATTTACTTTAGAAATAGTTTAAGTGAAAAAAATGGCATTGCACTTAAATTAAAGCATCAGATAATATATTGATTTGGGTGTAAAACTTATTAATTTAAAATATAATAGTAACTTCTTTTATTTAAAACAAATCAGTCATCGGGAATCAGTAAAAACCAGAAATATAAATCTTCAGAGTCTCGTACTAAAAAACAAAAGCCAACACAATACAACAAGAGCACAAAACACATAATAATAAAGTCAACTAGTACATCACGGAAGAAGACAAGAATTTACATATCACGAAAAAATAAAATAACCAAAGGCAAGTGCAGCCATAGAAAAATATCAACAAAAGGGCACTCTCGAGATACCGTCTCGTAGTCCCAAAAGTAAATGGTCAACAGGGGATCCCCCAAGGTACCGCCTCGTAGTCCCAAAAGTAAATGCTCAACAGGAGATCTCCCGAGTTACCACCTCGTAGTCCCAAAAGTAAATATGCAAGACAAGGGGATCTCATGAGGTACCGCCTCGTACTCCTAAAAGTAAATATGCAAGACATGGAGATCTCCCGAGGTACCGCCTCATAGTCCCAAAGTAAATATGCAAGACAAAGGGATCTCCCGAGGTACCGCCTCATAGTCCCAAAAGTAAATATGCGTCAACTGGGGCACTACAAGTGCTCAAACATCACAACATTTCACAAGTTACACCTCAAGTGCTCAATTAGCACATCATTCACAAATTGCACTACAAGTGCTCAAATATCACAACATATCACAATTTGCATCTCAAGTGCTCAAATATTACACCTTTCCACATAAATCAACAATAATATTATTTTCCACAATAAGGAGCCCACGGCTCGACCATAATGTGCACAACATCTTAACAAAATGTTAGGGAGTGATTCACGACCTTTATAAGTCAATACCAAGTTTTCAACAACATGAACTGAAAGAAAATTCATCAAGGAACAATACCTCTTTTAAATCACAACTTCAGAAAATAAATAGATTTATTCATCTTATTAACTAAATTTCCCATTTAAATTATATGTAGATAAAATCAATAATGAAAGTATTTTTCATAAAAATTGGCATCTCAAACAAACACAGAGTTCACATAAAGGTCAAGTGGCAATCACACTAAATTATCATATAAAAACAATCTCGGCAAACAAGGAATGAGGCATGGCAAATAAGGGATTTAATAAATTCCAACAATTTTCTAATTTAATACATAAGGGTGTCTACAAATTTTAACCGATATAATTTGCACATATAAACCAAGTACGTACTCGTCACCTCGCGTACATGGTTTTTAATCACACAATTTCCACATAAGACTCAATGCCCAAGGAGAAATTCCCCCACACAAGGTTAGGCAAGATACTTACCTCAAACCGTGAAATTCTTTACTCCGTTGTGCCTTTGTCTCGCGAATTGGTCTCCGAAAGTCTCATATCTAGACATAACTAATTCGATTAAGTCAATACAAATTATAAAAATTAATTCCATATAAATATACTAATTTTCCAACATAATCCGAATTTTAACTCAAAAATATCGCCCGTGGGGACTACATCTTGGAACTCGATAAAAGTTACAAAATATGAATGCATGTTCAATCACAAGTCCAACCATACCAAAATTACTAAATTCCGACATCAACTCGACCTCAAAATCTCAAATTCTTATTTTGAAATCCCTAGGCCCAAATCCTCTAATTTGACCTCAAAAATTTGTAATCTAGTCGAAATACTCAATGATAATCCAATATTATTGACTAACAATAATCACATGTGACTTACCTCAAGTTTTCCCGTGAATTCTCTCTGAAAAATCGCCCAAAACTATGTGTTTAAACTCCCAAATGGCAAAAATGTCGGACCTTTCTATGTTTTGTAGCGTGTCCAGTGTTTTCGCTTTTGCGTAACATTTAAACGCATCTGCGATTCCGCTTTTGTGGAATATCTACCGCTCCTGTGGTTTGCCAATGTCCCTATGCCTCTCGCTTCTGCAATCAAACGACCGCTTCTGCGGACTCGCTTCTGCGAGAAGCAGTCCGCTTCTGTGGTCCCAAGCACACCTGCGGTCCCTCGTGCGCATCTGCGGTCACGCAGATGCGGAACTTTCCTCCGCACCTGCGGTCACTTCTCCACTCTCCTTTTTCGCTTCTGCGCTCCCATTCTCACTTCTGCGAGCTCACCTGCGAGCCACTTCCGCAGGTGCGGTTGCATCAGATGACAGAAGGTTTCCAGCTTTGTTCTAAGTCTAAATTTCGATCTGTTAACCATCCGAAACTCACCCGAGGCCCCCGGGACCTCAACTAACTACACCAATAAGTCCTAAAACATCATACGAACGTAGTCGAAACTTCAAATCAAATCACATCAAATAACACTGAAACCACGAATCAGACCTCAATCCAAGCTTAATGAAACTAAAACATTCCAACTTCTACATTCGATGCCGAAACCTATCAAATCAAGTCTGATTGACCTCAAATTTTGCACACAAGTCATAAATAACATAACAGACCTATTCAAATTTGTAGA
This sequence comes from Nicotiana otophora, assembly GCA_000715115.1. Lineage (NCBI taxonomy): Eukaryota > Viridiplantae > Streptophyta > Magnoliopsida > Solanales > Solanaceae > Nicotiana > Nicotiana otophora. The sequence continues at coordinate 19,582 of AWOL01S0011712.1, forward strand.
ATCGGATTCCGACCCCGATATCAAAAAGTCAACTCTCCGGTCAAACTTCCAAACTTAAGTTTCTATTTTAGCCATTTCAAGCCTAATTGAAGTACAGACTTCCAAATAATTTTTCGGACACGCTCCTAAGTCTAAAATAACCATACGGAGCTATTAGAATCTTCAAAACTCTATTTCGGGGTCGTTTATACATTAGTCAACTCCGGTCAACTCTTTTTGTTTAAGCTTCAAAAATAAGAATTGTTCTTTTAATTAATTACCGAATCATCCGAAACCAAACTCAACCACACCCACAAGTCATAATATACATCATAAAGTTGCTCGTGACTTTAAGTCGCTGAACGAGATGCTAATTCTTAAAACGACAAGTCGGGTCGTTACACATGACTTCTCATACACATTGATATGTAGGCATAGAGATGTACTTTCCTCATGCCATCTGATAATGAAACACTTACCCGTTGAAAAGTTTTGGAAAGAAAATCACAATTTTACAAACTTACTCATATTTTGGCGTTTTCGGTAAAAGATTTGGGTTTTCACTATTATACTTGAAAAACATGCCTATGTTTCCGGAACTGTGAACTAGCTGAACATTATATCTCTGAGTTATTTCCTGTACCATTCTTATTATATTGTTATGAGTTGTTGTTGGCTATTGGTGTTGGAGTTTGACCTTTGTCCCAGCTCGTTACTACTTTCAAACCTAAGGTTAGGTTTGTTACTTATTGAGTACATGAGGTCGGTTGTACTCATACTACACTTCTGCACCTTGCGTGCAGATGTTGGATGTTGATGTTGTTGCGCATGGCGGAAGCTGGATCTGAAGATGTACCTGCGTTCCGGTCATAGCTACCTTTCGATCTTGGTAGCTTTAGAATTTTATTTGTTCATGTATATTTCATACAAATGATGTACTTTATTCCATACCAACTTTATAAATTCTAAATCTTAGAAGCTCATGATTTGTACTACCAGTCCTTGGGGAGTTGTATAAAATTCAGTTATCTCATCTTTGATTCACATCAATGTTATTATATTATGTTATTTTGTTAATTAGCTTACCCAGCGAGTTGGGCTAGGTGCCATCACGACGGTTTGGATTTTGGGTCGTGACAATTTTGTTGTATTTAATTCGGCCACAAGAAATAAAATAACTCAAATAAGAGAAATGATACCAGTGGCAATTGAGGTAATGATGAGGCCGATCTGGATTAAGAAATTTAAGGTATTAAATTGAGGAACTTTCATAGCAAGTGAGAGAAGAGAGATACAAATGAGAGAAAAAGATAAAAAGGAGGTACGACGACAGTGTTCCGGCGGGTTAGGTTCGCTGTGGTTCTCCAACGAGATTGCAACACCAAAGAGATAGAGAGTTTAAGGGAGATGGGGAAGGCGACTAGGCTATAATATAAATGTAAAAGGAGGAAGAGAGGAAAAAATTACTTTAGAGTTAGACATTCCTTAGAAAGGTATTTGATACAAAACACATATGTAGCTATGTATTATAATTAGTTTAAAGTGTATTTATTTATGATAAATATAGTGTATAATTTAGTTATACCATGTAAAATATCCCTTTTATATTTTTCTCTCTCTTCTATATTATATTATTTTTTTATTTAAATTTTATTTTATATTTCATAAAATAAATATTTTCTTTTTTTCTTTTTCATATATTCATCCCATATAATTCATATTGCTTTCTTATATAACCATTTAATATAAAATTATTTTATACCATAAATTTTTAAATAATATAAATTGTAAGCAAATATTATACATTATACATATTAATGGGTAATTCAAATAAAAGTGAGATTATTTATAAAATATAATTAAATAAATATTATATTATGGTAATATAAAAATAAAATTAACTTAAAATGTTTTATAAAAATAATATATATGAAAATTAATATATAAAACTTATACACCAAAATTAAGATGTAAAATTAATATTATAAAAATATTACATAAAACATAATTAGGTATATTAGGGACCTAAAAGAAAAAATTAAAATTTATAATATGTTAAATTAAAAGTGTTATATAATAACAAAAAATAATAAAATATTAATGAATAGCAATGGTATTGATGAATAGTGTTATGACAAAATTGGTGTAACACTATTCACACAACAAAATGGTGTAAGAAATGGTATTGAGTTAGAGCATCAAAACATCAAATATTACACCAAAATAGGATTTGATGTAATATTTAGTGTAAGGTTGGAGATGGTCTAAGAGATCTAAAAAAAGACACTTTTTATAGTAGAGAGTAGAGATAACTACGCACAAATTATTTATGTTGAATAGAAATATAAAACTAAATGTTATGCAAAACATTTCGCCTCTATATTTTGAAAATTCAGTGCATTTAATTTATACTCTAGTCTTTAAATAATTTTAGTATCATATTACTGATGAATATATTCTTATTTATAGGCTGTCTGGCATAAAACAAACATAAGATATTTGCATAATAATATAATGCATGTGTATTGTTTATGATCGTTAACCAAACTGTATACAGGTAAAATCGAGGATAGAGTTACCCCCGATTTTTTGTTGTGAAACAAGGAACGACGTTACTTGTTACTAGCTCGAGTGAGACCGAAGACACCCACAGATCGGAACCAAGAACAAACTAATGATATAACGGATCTCGAGCATGACCGAATCCGGAGGGAATCAAGCTCGAGTGAGATGAAGAATCGAGGGTAAAGGAAAGGCGGTTAAAAGAGACAAATGGGGAGCCGAAATATCCGCCATCAACCGGGTATTATGGTGCGGATCACGCTCGATATTGGTTGCGGATTTCATTTTCGTGGGAGAGAAGGAAGAAATTTTTTTAACCTTATTTAGACTTGCACTAGGGTTAAATCTCCTCTACTATATAATGAGGAGGACCCCTTCATTTTTTGTGGACTGCTTTTCACGCATAACAAGACGATACAATTTACTATGGCTCTCAGCAATTGTTTTAAGTGTTCTTCAGTTGTTCACTCGTTTATTCGGATCTGAGTTCTATCTCGAGGGCTCAATCGAGACCAACCGTTGGCATTTAAGCTAAACACAAGGCTTAATTACTACATCACTTTGGTTTGATCGTTTTATCTCATTTCAATTCAACTATTTATTGTTCTTTGATCATTTGTGTTAATGAAACCACACATCCTTTAAACCGCATACAAATTTAATTGTTACCCATTTTAAGGGGTAAACAGTTTGGCGCCCACCGTGGGGCTAAGGATAATAGTGGTAATTTGACAAGAATACTAATAACACACACACACACACACACACTCTATTTTACACTTGTTATTTGAAGTTTGATTTCACAACTATTCAATATGTCACGCTCTCAATCTGCTCACTTAAGTGTTTACACCAAATCAGGCCGCCACGGTGAAAATAACAACGGGGTGTCGAGCAACAACGTACCCCCGTCGACCTTAATGGTATTACATCGCTGATCCGATCGATGACAACTCGCAGGTTGCTATCAACCCTAACCTACCGGCTGATCCCAATAACAGCATACACGGGGCACCTCAGCCATCAGTTCGGAAAGCGCCCGAATGGGGAGACGATTGAGTTAGATTACGTTTGATTTTTGAGATGTTGCAAGCCTAACAAGTTTCCATAGCACACCTGCAGAATCAAAATTACGCACACAACACAGTTGACCTTGATCGGGTTGGAGAAGACATACGGAAGGAAGAATGGATTGTCACAAAGCCCAACGGGTCCGGATCTGGGGAAACTTCCAAGGTGATGAAAATGCTCGAGGCACTGACAAAACAGGTAGAATCCGGCAAAAACAATATAGAGGCAAACGATTAGAAAGTGAAAACTTACAACTTGATGGTCGATCAGATCCCGGGGCACCTCCGATAGTGAAGGAACCAGATTCCAAAGAGTTCATTCAAAAGCCTTTCCCCCCGAACGCAGCACCAAAGTCGATTCCAAAAATGTTTCGAATGCCCGATATTCCTAAATACTATGGGACCACATATCTGAACAAGCATGTGACCTCATACACATGCGCTATAAAGGCACGACCTTGAGGATGACGAGATCGAGTCAGTGTTGCTGAAGAAATTCGGGAAAACCCTGTCCAAGGGAGTGATGATATGGTATCATCATTTACCTCAAAACTCTATTGATTCGTTTGTTATGCTTGAATATTCCTTTGTCAAAGCTCATGCGGGATCCATTAACGTTGAGACGAGGAGATCGGACCTATTCAAAGTCAAACAAATGGATAACGAAATGCTTAGGGAATTCGTGTCAAGGATCTAAATGGAACGAACAGACCTGCCATCGGTTGCAAACGATTGGGACGTTCAGGCATTTACTCAGGGGCTCAACCCCTGAAGTTCGGTTGTGTCTCAACAACTGAAGAAATATTTGGTAGAATATCCACCAGTTACCTGGGCCGATATCCATAATAGGTATTAGTCAAAGATCAGGGTCTAGGACGACCAATTAGGGACCCCCGGGATTGGTTTATCCTTGTAAAATGAATGACAAGTCTAAAAGAGTGGTGGATCAGGAGTCGAGGCCGCCCCGAGACCAATACCAACCTTACAACTCACATAGAAGGGGAAATGGATGCAGTTACAATTCAGCCAGGAACGACAGAAGAAATGATCAGGGTCCAAGAAATCGAGGGTTGGTGAATAAAACTGGCTTGACAGATCATCCGGAGTCAGGGATGCCCCGAGTCTATCATAGTATAACTTCAATGTAGATGCGCAAACATAGTGTTATCCATCAGTCACATTAGGGAGACCAAATGGCTGAGGCCGCTTCAGTCTGATCCGGCACAAAGGGATAACAATTTAATATACAAGTATCACGTTACTCACAATCATAGAACCAAGGATTGTCTACAGTTAAGGGAAGAAGTGGCTCGTTTGTTCAATAATGGGCACCTTCAGGAATTCCTAAGTGAGCGGGACAAAAAGCATTTCAGGAATAATGATGCCAACAAGCATGTCAGTCAAGAAAAGCCCTAACATATGATTAATATGATTATCGGAGGGGTAGACGTTCCCCAAGGGCCGATGATAAAACACACCAAAGTCTCCATCACAAGATAGAAACGAACTCGAGATTATGTTCCGGAAGGATCCATATCATTTAGTGAAGAGGATGCCGAGGGCATCATTAAACCTCATAATAATGCACTGGTAATATCTATACTTATTAATAAATTTCGAGTCAAGCATATGTTAATTGATCCAGGTAGCTTGGCCAACATCATCCGATGGAGAGTCGTGGAGCAACTGGGGCCGTTGGACCAAATCGTTCCAGCAGTCTGTGTGTTTAACGGATTCAATATTGCGTACGAGACAACAAAGGGGGAAATCACCCTACTGGTCAACACGAGCGGAATCACTCAACAAGAAAGGTTCTACGTGATCGAATGTGACCCAAAGTATAACGCATTGTTCGAAAAACCGTGGGTTCATAGCATGAGGGTAGTACCATCGACCTTGCACCAAGTGTTGAAATTTTCAACTCCAAGTGGAATCAAAACGGTTTACCGGGAACAACCGGCCGCAAAGAAGATGTTCTCCGTCGATGAATTGATCCCACGACCTGCGATCATGACATCAAAGGATAAGGGACTGATCGAAGAGAAAGACACCAAATAGCAATTACAGGTCTCGACCCTGACCGAGCCGGAAAAATGGGAGGAACATCCAACAGATGTGGAAGATGACTTCGGGGTCCCGATATCTTTCATGGCACCTGATGACACCGACGTGACCATGTAAACAACTGAGGAACGGGAGCAAGTCATACTATTTGACCATCTGCCGGATAGAAATGTATACCTGAGCACGGGGCTAACCTCAAGCTCAAGAAAAAACTCATTGCTTTTCTTAAATCTAATGCCGATTATTTTGCTTGGTCCCACTTAGATATGACAAGAATTCCACCAGAGATAACAACTCACAAATTGACTTTGGATCCTAGATTCCACCCGGTTAAACAAAAGAGGAGGCCATAATCCGAGGTCAAACACACATTCATCAAGTACGAGGTATCTAAACTTTTAAAAATAGGTTCCATTTGGGAAGTCAAATACCAGGATTGGTTAGCTAACATAGTGGTCGTACCTAAAAAGAAATAAATTTAGAATATGTGTATATTATAAGGATTTGAATAAGGCATTCCCAAAAGACTCATTTCCTTTGCCTAACATCGACCGAATTATCAATGCAACGGCAGGGCACAAGATGCTGAGCTTTCTCGACGCCTATTCTGGGTTCAACCAAATACGGATGGACCCGGAGGACCAAGAGAAAACTTCTTTTTTAACTAGGTTTGGCACTCATTGTTATAATGTGATGCCCTTTCGGTTAAAAAAATATTGGTGCCACATACCAACACCTAGTTAACCAAATGTTCAAGGAACAAATAGGGAAATCAATGGAGGATTATATGGATGACATGTTAGTTAAGTCCCTGCGAGCAAAGAAACATTTGAGGCATTTGCCGGAAATCTTCGACATTCTAAGGGAATATAATATGAAATTGAACCCAGAGAAGTGTGACTTCGGAGTCGGCTCGGGTAAGTTCCTCAGTTTCATGGTATCTAATCGGGGAATAGATATCAACCCGGATAAGATAAAGGCCATAGAATATCTCACCGTGGTTAATGATGTCAAGGCAGTGCAAAGACTGACCGTACGAATAGATGTATTTGGCCGATTCATTTCCAGGTCGTTAGATAAAAGACACCAATATTTCTCATTACTAAAGAAAAAGAGCGACTTCACCTGGACCCAGGAGTGCAAAAGAATTTTTGGAGGAACTCAAACAACACTTATCAAGCCCTCATTTGTTGTACACCTCGAAGGCAAACGAGCAGCTATACCCTTACTTGGCAGTATTTGAGATAGAAGTAAGTGGTGTCCCGGTTCAGGAAGAAGGAGGCATGCAATTTTCGATATATTATGTTAGTAGAACTCTAGGTGATGCCGAGACGAGGTATCCACACCTAGAAAAATTGGCGCTTGCTTTGCTAAGTGCATCTAGGAAACTAAAACCATATTTTCAATTTCATCCTATATGTGTCGTGACCTCATACTCGTTAAGTAATGTTATGCATAAACCTGAACTCTCAGGCCAGCTAGAAAAGTGGGCCTTAGAGATTAGTGGGTACGATATTGAATACAAACTCTAGACAACTACAAATTCCTAGATATTGGCAGACTTCGTGGACGATTTCACACCGGCCATGATCCCTGAGGTCGACAAAGAATTATTACTCATTTCGAAGACTAGCTCGAGGGTTTGGAACCTATTCACGAAACGCGAAAGGGTCCCAGTTGGGCATCGCACTAAAATCCCCCACCGGTAACATAATAAGGAAAGCAATTTGAACTGTGAAATTGACTAACAATGAAGCTAAATATGAGGCTATGATTGCAGGCCTGGAATCGGCTAAAGGCTTGGGGGCTGAGGTTATCGAAGCTAAGTGTGATTCCCTCTTCGTTGTTAACCAGGTCAATGGAACATTAGAAATCAAAGAAGACCGGATGCGAAGCTACTTAGATAAATTGTAAGTAGTGTTACATCGATTCAAAGAATGGATGCTACAACACATGCCTCGAGATCATAACAGTGCGGTCGATGCATTGGCTAATCTAGGATCGTCGGTAGACTCCGAAGAATTCAGCTCCGGAATGGTGGTGTAATTGATGAGCTTGGTAATAGAGGTCAGTCATGCCGAGGTAAGCTCAACAAGTTTGACTTTGGATTGGCGGAACAAATACGTAGACTACCTTTAGAAGTTGAAACTGCCATCGGATCCTAAAGAATTGAGGGCCCTTCGAACTAAAGCTGCCAGGTGTTTCTTGGTTGATGGTCAACTATACCGAAGATCCTTTTTCCAACCATTATCAAGATATTTAGGGCCCGAGGAGACCGATTACGTGATGATGGAAGTCCATGAGGGGACTTGCGGAAACTATTCTGGAGTAGAATCATTGGTTCAGAAACTGATCAAGGTCGGGTATTATTGGAACGAAATGGAGAAGGATGCAAAAGACTGCGTTCAAAAGTGTGACGAATGTTAGAGGCATGCCTTGATGATCCATCTGCCGGGAGAGCTGCTCCATCTGGTCCTTTCCCCTTGGTCGTTCATGAAGTGGGGAATGAATATAGTTGGTCTTTTACCATGGGCACCTGGTAAGGCTTAGTACATTTCATTTATGACTTATTATATCTCCAAGTGGGTTGAAGCACAAACGTTTGAGAAAGTTAGAGAGAATAAAGTTATCGACTTCATCTGGGATCACATAATCTGCCGGTTTGGGATACCAACCAAATTACACGTGACAACGGGAGACAAATCATCTACAACAAGGTTAATAAGTTCTTCGAATATACCACAAAATCAAAAAGAATTTGTCGACCCCTTATTACCCAGCGCGAATGGTCAAGGAAAGTCGACAAACAAGATCATACTACAGAACCTGAAGAAAAGATTGACCGATTCAAACGAAGGTGGAAGGAAATTATGTCTGAGGTCCTGTGGGTGTATCGAAAAACCTCGAGGTCGAGTACCAGTGAAACACCATTTTATTTAGTCTACGAGGCAGAGGCTTTGATTAAAGTAGAAATAGGGGAAACGAGCTTGAGGTTCCAGTATGCTACAGAAGCATCAAATGATGAGGCTGTAACGACCCGACTTATCGTTTTGAACATTTACGCTCCTTTAAACTATTTGAAGTATTGAGTAGATTCATATGATGTATTATGACCAAGTTTAAGTTTTTTTGTATTCGACCTCGGAACGGAGTTTTGATAATTCTATTAGGTCCGGATGGTGATTTTGGACTCGGGCGTATGCCCAAAATGTAATTTGGATATTTTGAGGATGTTTCGACGTTGTTTCTATGAGTATAAGTGGTATCACATTAATAACATGAGCTCCAAATTTAGGTTTAATTAAAGGATTATATCCGTATAGAAATTACGGAGCTATAGCAAAAGAAATCGTCGAATTCAGACATCGTATGAGAGAGTTATGCCCATTTTCGAGAGAAATAGAAATGATTTCCCATCACCAGCACCCAGGTAGCGTGGGGCACAATCTCTAGAGCCGGGAATCTTGAGGTTCTGGAACCAGCGCCACAGGTAGCTCCCCACGCCACTTGTGGCGCCCGAAACATTATATATACTCATTCGGGGTTCATTTTACCCCATTTCTCTTGGCCGGATTTTGGGGTTTTCCCCCACTCTCTCAAAACCTCCAACTCCCTCCATCTTCAAGATGAGTAGTACTTACTAATTTTGTGTTTCATTCCTTCAATTACACCCTAAAACTAACTCCATCCTCCATAAAATATATAAATCTTTAAGAACTCAAAGGAGGGTTTTCCAAGATTTCTTTCAAAAGGTAATCCTACACCCTTAAACTTACATGTATGGATATATTATGGGAATATGAGTATGAATTAAGTATTGAAACTTATGGTATAATGATTGGAAGCCATACATTCCCAATTTAAATACATAACCATTGTAAAAATTGAAAGGTGATTATTTGATGAAATTTTGTTGGTTGGGTGTGGATGGATGGTCATGTATGTAATGTTGGAAGTTATGAATTATTTAAGAATGATGGTGGGATAAATGTTTGGTAAATGGTAGTAGTTGGATGAACTAATGCTATGGTTAAGAGATGTAGAGATTCATGCCTACTAGGTGTTTGATGAAATGCCTAAATGGCCTAAACTATGGGATTTGTTACTAATATTGTTCCCATTGGATGTTGTTAATGTAGATTGAAGTTTTTTAGTACAGTGGATTATTGTAGTATCATTAAGAGGCGAGTTTTAGGTATGTTGGATAAACTACTCTTTTAGAAATGAATTTCATAATCTTCCCGTAAGTTTCAACTATTGTTGCCTCAAGTTCCTTATTTTATGTTCCGAGTTGTTTCCAATAAATTCGATTGTCCCGAATAAGCAAAGTGTCGAGAATTATGTATTCAAAACATGTTCCGAATGTTCCTATCAGATTATGTTATTCTTTGGGAATGTGTTCAAGAATGATATGTGTATTAAAATGCTATGTCCTTGAGTCATGTTTCAAATGAAGGCTATGATGCCAAATTGTGTGAGAAAATCTGAATATACTTAAGACTCTTAATGCTCATATGTGTAACTAAAGTTTTGATTGGAAATATCTTATTGTTGATAATCAATAAAGATGGTTGGAAGTGAAATAAGTGAATTGGGGATATAAAGTGTGGCCAACGTGCCAAGAGGGAAAGTTATACTTGTGGCTAATGGCGACAATGAAATAGGATGATGTGGGAAAGATAATGAAATGATCTTTGACTCAACTGTTCCAAAAGTATTTCAAAAATAAAATTGCCTAAAAGCTTATGTACTCAAGTCATGCCCATATGAGGTTGTTTTAACAAATGCTATGCTTTATGAGTATTTTTAATGTGTTTTGCCTTCTCACATATTCGTGAGTTCAAATTGTGTATTGCCCTTTTTGGAAAAAAGTATTTCAAGAATAAATGGTGTGTTACTTGTTGATGATTTTAACGTGCGCATCAATTGCCAATTATTTTACTTCATTTCTCGGAAAGAAATCTATTGTGCTTAAATTTTTCGTTTCTAATGAACTTAAAGTTGTGATTTCCTGAATAGTATACATGTTGATATTTATGATGATTATACATGAGAGGGAAGAAATGAAAGTGTGAAATATCAAATACGGCCACCGTGCCTTGAATAAAGAATCTTGTGAATGGCCAAAAGAGCCAAGAGAATATAGTTATTGTTATTGGTTGAAAGTACTAGTGGAGATTCATACAATGTGAAAGATGATGAGGTAAATACATTTGTACCTATGTTACCTTTGTGTTCAAAAACAAAAATAATATTTTTGGGAAGTATCATTAGCAAATCGAGGAAGGGTGGGTTGTAACAACCCACACCTAAAACTACACGTGCCGGTGTAGGAGTGGATTGTGATTATTCCCCTTATTTGGGATGAAATTTATGGGTTGATATTATTCCCCTTAATTAGGATGAAACTAGTAATAATTGTGGATTGGAAAAGTCAACCCACACGGCATATGTGGGAAGGCGGCCTAGCTGATCGGATGGAGATCGGATGCCATATTGCGCACATGGTGGTACTTCTCTTGGTAACACTTTTCTTTCTCATCACATGTCAAACCACATTGTCTGTGGGGATATGTCCTAGCCGATCGTGCATGATCAGACTCCGTGCTACAAACACGATGGTATATCGATTCTAATGATCTCCCAACCAATAATATATATTAATTTGGTATTTTGAAAATTCTTATCTTTTAACTGGACATTTGGATATTTGTTGATTATGACTTGTTGTTTTATGGTTTTCCTCTTTCTTATCCAGGCATTCTATTTTGAAAGAGGACGGTTAGCTTTACATACTAGTAGTATTCCATATGTACTAACGTCCCTTTTATCTGGGGCGCTGCATCTTCAATGGATGCAGGTGGTTCCTCAGCGAGCAACTTTGGTCCTCGTTAGCAGCTACCCCCTATTCAGCAGGTTTCGGTGAGCCCTACTCTATTCCGGGCCAAATATCATTTGATGTTGTACTTTGTGTTTTGAGGTATAGCCGGGGCCTTGTTGCCGGCATTTCTATATTACTCTTCTGTTGTAATTAGAGGCTCTGGAGACATGTTGTGGTTGGTTTTTGATGTGGGGAGTTGAACTAGAAATGTTGGTATTTGGAAAACATGTTTTTCATTATATCTATAAACGTGTATTATTTTTGGAAATTATGAACGAAGCTGCTAATGGAAATGAAATGGGAGTTGTTAATGAATTTCTTTCAGTGTTTGATTAATGAAGTACATCTCTTCTTTGTTCATGGATGGGTTTGGGTAGAAGGAAATCTAATAGGCTTGCTCGACAGGGTTCACTCGGTGTAGCGCAAGTCGCGCTCCCCGAGTTCTGGGCGTGACAAACTTGGTATCAGAGCCTAAGTTTTTAAAGTGTCGTAGGATGTCTCGGAACTGTTTCTAGTAGAGTCTTTCTTATCGGTGTGTTGTCGACCACATATAGAATGAGGAGGCTACTCGGACATTTAGGAAATTTCACACTTCTTTGATATTCCATATCGTGCGATAGAGCCCAAGATAAAGAGCTAATTTCCTCGCCATGTCTCATTTTCCATATGAGTAGCCCACAAGTTTGAGGCATCGAGGAGGGAATGAAAGAACCAATTGCTAGGGGAAGTGTTTAATGCAACCACGCCACCAGATTATGTGGTGAGAGCACCTAAGAAATGAAAGAGGATTATTGGCATCAATAAGCCGAAATGTTTGATTTGAAAGAAGAGTCACTCGAGTTTAGCCACTCGGGTTTATGTTGGATGATTCTTGAAATATGTTATGGTTGTGGAAAGAGGGGGCATAAGAAGAACAAATGCCCTTAGGTTGGATACACCCATCCCGGTCTGCCCGATATGCGGGCAAAAATATTTTGCGTCATGATGTGAGTATGCTCATAAGCGTGTTAGGGGTGGTAGATTTTGGTAATTCCAAAAGTCTATACCACGAGTTGTTGCAGAGATTGTTAGTCCCGCCATGAAGGCTTGGAGGAAGACTAAGGGGAATGCTTATGATGTATGTAAAAGGGTAAATATCGGGTAAGTAGGGCGAATTAGTTTAGCGGACTCCATCCTCGTTGTGTGAAGTGTGTGAGATGTCATTCGGGGGTATGTCGCTATGGTACTAATGTATATTTTGGATGTGAAGTAGAGGGGCATCAATTAAGGTACTTCCCGGTCAATCTAAAGTCATCAAGTAAGTCACTCCTTAGTACATCATTATGAACACCGCATTATTTTCTTTATTGTATATATACATCCATATTGAAGAGGCCTACATAAATATGGTCTTAACCCAAATGTTTAATCATAAAATGTTGCATGTATCTACTCTTTGAACGAGACGCAGTATTTGTGAAGCCTCTCGATCATAATTCTCTTATTTACATCCTCTTAAGGAATTGAGTTTGATAATTATTTCTTTGGAATAGTTATAACCCTAGGCTAATACTTCCCACCGCTTTCCTAAATTCCCAACAAGGGACTATACCTTTTGAATTTCTTACAAAACCTTCGGATTCGAATGGATAACATCTGCTCACTTGTGCCTATGCAGGCACCATCATAATATTTACCTATGTGGTATAATATCTAATGTAAAGAAGCCTAGTGTTGAAATCCTTCTCGAGCCACTCTTTTTCTCTCCGGTATATGTGGCTCCTATGATAGGAACAATCACTTTACTCCTTTATGAATAGTATCATGAATCCGTTTCACTATATAGTAACATGAGAGCATATCTCAGCACCCATCATATGTGTACCTGTCAATTAAAAGGGGTCACTTGTCCGCATAAAGTTTCTGGGAAATTTGAGATTTTCACAAATTCATCACAGGAAGATCTTATGATTCGCCCATCTCAGTATGAATTTCATTTCCACCTAGATCATGCCTTAGTGAGTAACTCACATTATTCCTAGCATTGTAGTTGCCCATGAAATGGCCTAGTATTGTAGCTTGAGAGTTGTTATGGCAAAAACATGTCTAGCTCACAACAAAGTGTTCATTCTCTCTAACCAATACATGATTTCATCCCAACATTAATGATGTCAGCACTATTGGATGTAACCTTCATGTCTCTTAGGGTATAACCTCCTGAAATGCCCTGCTCAACACATTGATGAATTCTTGAAAAAAGAAATCCAGCCCAATCTCGGACCTCGTTGTTCCTATTTATAGTAACCTATGGGGGTTGAAGGTTCAAACATGTCAAAGATGAAGCATCATCCCATGATCAAATATATTGTATAGAAAGTTTTATGGTCATATTCAAGCTAGCACACCTTAGAGTAATTGTTAGAGGTCGCCAAAGGTTTAGTTTGCGTGTTCGACGTAGGGATTTAGAGTTGAAGAAAATGAACGGGTTATTCTCAAGATTTCTCTATGAATATATAGGGTGAATTGTTAAGGAAGGTAAATTATGTGTAGTCACATTAGGCCTTACGAAATCTTGAAGGGAATAGGCCAAAATATAAGTACGATGTTTCCCTATTATTATCCTCCGTGTACCCGGTGTTTCATGTGTCTATGTCTAAGAAGGTAGTTGGAAATCCTTTGTCTATCATTCTGGTGAAAGCTATTGAAGGTGAAGTTAATAGATAATTGGATTATGAGGAGTATCTATTTGTTATCCTTGTTAGATAAGTCCGGGAGTTGAGATTGCCTCCGTTAAAGTGTTATGGCAAAGTCTGTGAGTCGAGAAGGTCACCTTGAAGGCCGAAGGTGTTGTGGAAAGAAAATATTTTTGCTTGATTGTATAGAAATTAGTGTTGATTTGAATGTTACTTTCTAGGTGTTATGATTTAAAAATGTGCAGTTCATGTCCAGATATCATTTTGATAATGTAGTGCATGTAATGCTGAGATTAGTGTTATTGATATATATATATATATTGTGATGCTTTGTCGAGTTGGGGATGTGTTGTTATGATTGGTTTATGGGATTCTCTGACAGGTGGATAGGCCCAGTTAAAGGGGAGACTCTGGCGAAATTTTTAGAGTTAGTAAAATTAGGAACTTTTGGTGTGTGGATGAGGATTTAAGTCACATTGGGTGTCTATGGCGGATTCTAACCCTCATTCGAGGACGAATGATCTTAAGTGGGGGAGAATGTAACGATCGACTTGTCGTTTTGAACATTTACGCTCATTTCAACTATTTGAATTATTGAGTAGCCTCATATGATGTATTATGACCAAGTTTGATTTTTTTTGTATTCGACCTCGGAACAGAGTTTTGATGAATCTGTTAGGTCCGGATGGTGATTTTGAACTCGGGCGTATGCCCGGAATTTAATTTGGATATTTCAGGGATGTTTCTTCGAGTATAAGTGGTATCGCATTAAGTAAATGAGCTCCAAATTCAGTTTTAATTAAAACATTAAATCCGTATGGAAATTACGGAGCCATATAAAAAAGAATCATCAAATTCGGACATAGTATGAGAGAGTTATGTCCATTTTTGGGAGAAATAGAAACAATTTCCTATCGCCAGCGCCCAAGGTAGCGTGGGATGCTATCCCTGGCACGGGGAATCTTAAGGTTCTAGAACCAGCGCCACAAGCCACCTGTGGCGCCCGAAACACTATATATGCATTCGGGGTTTATTCTACCCTATTTCTCGTGGTCGAATTTTGGGGTTTTCCTCCACTTTCGCAAGACCTCCAATTCCCCTCATATTCAAGGTGAGTAATCGCTGCTAATTTTGTATTTCATTCCATCAATTCCACCCTAAAACTAACTCAATCCTACACCCTTAGACTTACATGTATGGATATATTATGGGAATATGAGTATGAATTAAGTATTGAAACTTATGGTATAATGATTGGAAGCCATACATTCCCAATTTAAATACATAACCATTGTACAAATTGAAAGGTGATTATTTGATGAAATTTTGTTGGTTGGGTGTGGATGGATGGTCATGTATGTAATGTTGGAAGTTATGAATTGTTTAAGAATGATGGTGGGATAAATGTTTGGTAAATGGTAGTAGTTGGATGAACTAATGCTATGGTTAAGAGATGTAGAGATTCATGCATACTAGGTGTTTGATGAAATGCCTAAATGGCCTAAACTATGGGATTTGTTACTAATATTGTTCCCATTGGATGTTGTTAATGTAGATTGAAGTTTCTTAGTACAGTGGATTATTGTAGTATCATTAAGAGGCGAGTTTTAGGTATGTTGGATAAACTACTCTTTTAGAAATGAATTCCATGTTCTTCCCGTAAGTTTCAAGTATTGTTGCCTCAAGTTCCTTATTTTATGTTCCGAGTTGTTTCCAATAAATTCGATTATCCCGGATAAGCAAAGTGTCGAGAATTATATATTCAAAACGTGTTTTGAATGTTCCTATCACATTATGTTATCCTTTTGAAATGTGTTCAAGAATGATATGTGTATTAAAATGCTATGTCCTTGAGTCATGTTTCAAATGAAGGCTATGATGCTAAATTGTGTGAGAAAATATGGATATACTTAAGACTCTTAATGCTCATATGTGTAACTAAAGTCTTGATTGAAAATATCTTATTGTTGATAATCAATAAAGATGGTTGAAAGTGAAATAAGTGAATTGGGGATATAAAGTGTGGCCAACGTGCCAAGAGGGAAAGTTATACTTGTGGCTAATGGCGACAATGAAATAGGATGATGTGGGAAAGATAATGAAATGATCTTTGACTCAACTATTCCAAAAGTATTTCAAAAATAAAATTGCCTAAAAGCTTATGTACTCAAGTCATGCCCATATGAGGTTGTTTTAACAAATGCTATGCTTTATGAGTATTTTCAATGTGTTTTGCCTTCTTACATATTTGTGAGTTGAAATTGTGTATTGCCCTTTTTGGGAAAAAGTATTTCAAGAATAAATGGTGTGTTACTTGTTGATGATTTTAACGTGCGCATCAATTGCCAATTATTTTACTTCATTTCTCGGAAAGAAATCTATTGTGCTTAAATTGTTCATTTCTAATGAACTTAAAGTTGTGATTTTCTGAATAGTATATATGTTGATATTTATGATGATTATACATGAGAGAGAAGAAATGAAAGTGTGGAATATCAAATACGGCCACCGTGCCTTGAATAAAGAATCTTGTGAATGGCCAAAAGAGCCAAGAGAATATTGTTATTGTTATTGGTTGAAAGTACTAGTGGAGATTCATACAATGTGAAAGATGATGAGGTAAATATATTTGTACCTATGTAACCTTTGTGTTCAAAAACAAAAATAATATTTTTGGGAAGTATCATTAACAAACCGAGGAAGGGTGGATTGTAACAACCCACACCTAAAACTACATGTGCCGGTGTAGGAGTGGATTGTGATTATTCCCCTTAATTGGGATGAAACTAGTAATAATTGTGGATTGGAAAAGTCAACCCACACGGCATATGTGGGAAGGCGGCCTAGCTGATCGGATGGAGATCGGACGCCATGTTGTGCACATGGTGGTACTTCTCTTGGTAACACTTTTCTTTCGCATCACATGTCAAACCACATTATCCGTGGGGATATGTCCTAGCCAATCGTGCATGTTCGGACTCCGTGCTACAAACACGGTGGTATATCGATGCTAATGATCTCCTAACCAATAATATATATTAATTTGGTATTTTGAAAATTCTTATCTTTTAACTGGACATTTGGATATTTGTTGATTGTGACTTGTTGTTTTATGGTTTTCCTCTTTCTTATCCGGGCATTCTATTTTGAAAGAGGACGGTTAGCTTTACATACTAGTAGTATTCCATATGTACTAACGTCCCTTTTGCTGGGGGCGATTCATCTTCAACGGATGCAGGTGGTTCATCAGCGGGCAACTTTGGTCCTCGTTAGCAGCTACACCCTATTCAGCAGGTTTCGGTGAGCCCTACTCTATTCTGGGCCTAATACATTTGATGTTGTACTTTGTGTTTTGAGGTATAGCCGGGGCCTTATTGCCGGTATTTCTATATTACTCTTCTGTTGTAATTAGAGGCTCCGGAGACAGGTTGTGGTTGGTTTTTGATGTGGGGAGTTGAACTAGAAATGTTGGTATTTGGAAAACATGTTTTTCATTATATCTATAAACTTGTATTATTTTTGGAAATTATGAACGAAGCTGCTAGTGGAAATGAAATGGGAGTTGTTAATGAATTCTTTTTAGTATTTTATTAATGAAGTATATCTCCTCTTTATTCATGGATTGGTTTGGATATAAGGAAATCTAATAGGCTTGCTTGACAGGGTTCACTCGGTTGAGCGCCAGTCGCGCTCCCCGAGTTCCGGAAATATAGACTTAGCGGATGAACGACGAGAAGCCGCACTGGTCCGGTTAGCAACTCAATAGCAGTAGATGGGGAGATATTAAAACCGAAGGGCAAACCTTCGACACTTCCGAATCGGGGACTTGGTCATGAGAAAGGTCACATTGCATACCAAGAACCCGAATGATAGGAAATTAGGCCTGAATTGGGAAGGACCATACAGAGTCACCGGTATAACCGGAAAGGGCTCGTACTAGCTTGAGTCTAAAAGTGGTAGACAGCTGCAAAACAGCTAGAATGTGGCACACTTAAAGTGGTACTACTACTAATATATGAATATTCAGTTTTCTTTAAGATTTATTACCCTTTGCAACTAACTCGTGCAGGTACTTAATCGAAGTCAAGACCACGAATCACATAATTAGGTCTGAAATAACGCGTTTCCCTCTTTTTTACTTCGACTAAGTTTTCCCAAAGTGGGTTTTACGGCAAGGTTTTCAACGAGGCAACATGAAGTGTGCTACTTTAGATTTGAAGACCGGTCAAGGACCGGGGATTGGGGACTGCCCACATCGGATCAATAGTACTCGAGCCCTCAAATTTTGGCCTCAGGTATTAGGGAACCATCACACCCCAAATCAAGATTCGAATATCTAAGTTTGGAAATTTCGAAGACAATTGTATTTGACTATCGAAGTCAAGGCTTGAATAATAGGATTTACTGTAAGAGTCAAACGATTAAATAATAGGATTTACTGTCAAACGACCTCAGGTACTAGGGGACCATCATATCCCAAATAATAGGATTTACTATAAGGAAAGAAGATATACCCGATTCAACGCCTGTTGAGCCTCATTTAAAAGGCCTCCTACCTCGTTCATCTTCATTTGGTCTTCCTCGGTTACCAAGGAATGAATATAGCTGGCTACTCTGACTGGCACGGACAACATGCTAGTGTCTGCCGACACCGAGAACATGATTGTCTTCTTTCGCTCGGGGTTCACACTCGGGGCGAGCAACGACTTCTCTAGCTTTGAGCTCGGATTTGGCCCACCTAATTCTGGTAGCACGACCTTTTACGGGATCTCTAGGTAGCCAAACCCAGAGTAGTCTTCCAACACGCTGACGTCCACACCCTCAAAAAATGAGTTAATGGCATCATCCATGGCCCGGGATGACTCAACCGGCTTCTCTTCAGTGGACCGACCTTCATTTAAAGTGGTCTCTATCCGGGGCGATGACTCATGGATATGGATAACGGTTTCAGCTTCGGAAACCACCCTTCTTAGGACTGGAAGAGCTTCTTACGAATCAGCAGTCGCATACTCTTCTTCGGGCCCCTAGGTTAATGAGGATTCAGCCTTACGAGCATCCTCCCCAGGGGCCACCAACTATTGATCAGCATTTTCCGAGTCATTCGGCTCGTGAGTGATGAATTTCATGTCTTCATCATCCTTGGGAAAATCCTTAAGCTGGTGAAGAGCTTCAGAACTCGAGACACGGGCATCAAAAGTTTGTTTGGTGCTCTTCTTGACCCTAAGCATGATTCTCCTTCTTTTTTTGACCTCAACAGAAGAGTCCGAGGTGTCAGGGGATCTCTTTTCTTCTTCATTTTCTCCTCCTTTTCTATAGCAATGGACTGTAGAGAGGCGGAGGGTTTGGAAGACGAGGTCGATACCACAGTATCAGCGACTTCTCGAATCTTGGTGGTCTTTGAAAATCTTGTGAAAGAAGGAATGAGTTGTGTCAATGAAAAGAAATAAGGAGCGACAAGGAAGAGATCTACTAGAAAAGAGCACTCGCCATGGGAACGTGCCTCCCACTTGTCTTTGAAGAGCTTACCTCACTCAGGCTCGGAGGTAAGTTGCTTGCATATACCCTCGATCCACTTCTTCTAATGCGGTACCGCATTGGGGACTTGAGGGACAGTTGCACATTGATGAGATATGTCATGAGTGGGAAAACTAAATACAACAAAAAACTTTGACGGCTTAAGAGGAAGTAAACTTACAATTCGAGTTCCACTTCTCAGGGAATGGCATGAATTCAGGAGAAATTAGGTCCTCGATCTTTATCCGGATTCCCCTGCTAACCTCGGTCCCTATCCTCATCTATGCAGGATAAGGGAGCCTTCTTTGCCTGGCGGGCATGTTTGATTAACCCCCTCTAAAGATTCGGGGGTTGTACACTCGAAGCAAGTGATTAACCGTGAACCATGGCTCCTTCATATTGTTCGCAAAATGGTAGAGAAGAGTCACGATCCTCTAAAAGGATGGGTGAACTTGCCCGAGGCAAATGTTATATCTCTTGCAAAACTCTAGGACTACCGTATCAACGGGACCGAACGTGAAAGGATACATGTAAACACTTAAGTATCCTTCCACGTGTATTGTGATGTCCTCGTCAGGACTGGGAACGACTACGTCCTTGTCTTCCCATTTGCAGTCCTCTCATTGAGCCTTGAATGTCTCCTTGGAAATAGCACAGACACACCTCCACGGTTCTTTACCCCGATCTCCTTGTGCGGAGGATTTCTTGACTTTGAAGTTGTTATCTATATAGCATCCACCGGCAATACATTCTATAAGAGGAGATCCCGAGGCTACTACCAGAGGCACTGCCTCAGTGCCGGTGGTGAGGAAGAGGGCATCAGTGCGGTGTTTTGAGGTACCGATTTTGAAGTCTTTTCCATCCCTATTTGAGAATATGAAGATTTGAAAATAAGGTATGAAAGTTCAAAGATGAACTTTGAAGATATGAAGGTATGAAGAACAAGTTATGAAGATTTGAAGAATCGACAAACGGATGAAGATATGAAAAGGTTGAAGGTAACTTAGGGAAATTTGAAGTCAAAAAGTACCAAAGGTGAAAGTGAGAAACTATAATTTTTATAGGGAAAGAATAATGATTGCGCGACGTTTTGAATTTGGTAACTACCGAGGGTGTTTAGCCGACGACTGATGCGTGTTCAAAGTCAGAGCGACGTGACTGATAGGATGTTTTGATTCGTCAGCTTGCACGTAATTTACGAGAGAATGAACCGAGGTCAATTATTCACTTCTCATCGCTCTTATAATCTATTCTCTGAGAAGTGAGGAGATTATCTGTATATGAGTAAAAGCAAGGATAGAATTACCCCCAATTTTCCGTTGTGAAACAAGGAACAACGTTACTTGTTACTGGCTCGAGTGGGATCGAAGACACCCACAGATCGGAACTAAGAACGGACTAATAATATAACGGGTCTCGAGCCCAACCGAACCTGGAGGGAATCAAGCTCGAGTGAGATGAAGAATCGAGGGTAAAGTAAAGGCGGTTAAAGGAGACAAATGGGGAGCCAAAATACCCACCATCAGTCGGGTATTACGGCATGGATCATGCTCCGTATTGGCTGCGGATCTCATTTTCATGGGAGAGAAGGAAGAAAAAGATTTTTCCCTTATTTATACTTGTACTAGGGTTAAATCTCCTCTACTATATAAAGATAGGACCCCTTCATTTTTTGTGAACTGATTTTTACGCATAACAAGGCAATACAATTTACTTTGGCTCTCAGTAATTGTTTTAAGTGGTCTTCAGTTGTTCACTCGTTTATTCGGATCCGAGTTCTATCTCGAGGGCTCAATCGAGACCATTCATTGGCATTTAAGCTATACACAAGGCTTAATTACTATGTTGTATATGGTAAAATATCTTATGACACGTGGTCGTCCGGGAAAGGGACATATGGAACCCAAGACATGGAGATGGCTGAAGACTGAAGACAGTTGTTTCGTTTATCATCAGGAAGAATAATGCTCTTAAAGATGTGATAAATGCTCTTATCCCGGTAGAATTTAATAGAGAATATTCATAGCATTAAGAGCAGTTACCTATTACAAGGAATTTGGCATTTATGTTCACCGTTATATATTCATCAATGCCCCTCATAATTGATATTAAAGAAGGGCACGACCTTAGGACCTTCTTCATAACTATAAATGGTGAGCTCAGTTGTCATTGTAAAGGACACGAATTTTCTAACAAACTTGCACAATATTTTATACAAAGCTCAATCCAATCTTATCTTCTTATTTCTTGATTTCTTTGTTGTTGTAACCGAAAACCCTGTTACCGGAATTGTTGCTTCTGTTGTTTCATTTATATCCTAAGTCTAGGTATTGCATAACTCTTCAATTATTTATTTATTTTAGGATCAAATTAATTCACTTATCTAGAAACCACTTATAAATTCAACTGTACCATTTTATGGGTAAACTGTTTGGCGCCCACCGTGGGGTCTAGATAGTCGTGTAATTAAATTGATCCTTGCCTTTTTTACTAACGTGTTTTGATTGTTTTTGTATTATAAAAAATCATAAGAAATGGAAAATAGCACTGTTAACGATATGATGCGGACAGGCAGACTTCGAGGGTCCGATTTTTGCCTTACGAACGAACCGAAGGACGCAACAGTGGTTTTCGGACAGCGAAAATGTTTACGATTGACTGGAGGACTGATCGCGGTCGGAAAAATCGATCATTGTAGGATAAATAAGTGGCAGGAGTGTAGGATCCTTCCTACCCTAAATTATCAGAATACAACTTTAACGTCAGTATAGTGGAATTGGTATCGGCCATGAGAAATATCAAAGAAGCACGGTTCCCAAGACCGATGAGATCAGATTCTAACCAAAGGTATCCCAACTTGTGTGAATACCATGGGATGAATGGCCACCAGACAGGGGACTAGCGACATCTCTGGGAAGAAGTGGCGACATTACTCAAGAATGGTTACCTCAGAGAATTCTTGAGTGACTGAGCTAAGAACGACATTATGGACTTCAACCCACTTGGCCTTGGCTTCGTCAAATCTAACCCTCATAGGGCCAATTTCTAGGCTAAGGGTTACTATTTCTTGCTCACTTTGCCACAAACGAGTTTCCACTACAACAGCCTCAGCGGCTTTGGCTTCCAGTTCCGAAAGGCGAACGACATGTTACTCCTACTCCCAAAAGTTGATCCCGTGCGGAGGTAATCTCTTCCTTTTCGCGAATCAACCTCTGAAGTCCCTCGAAAGCAACAAAGTTGGCCTACAAAGTTATAAGGGTAAAATGCAGGATATGTTCACACCCAAAAATAGAAGGAGTAATTGTCATGACCCAAAATCCAACTAGCTGTGATGGCACCTAAAGCTAAAGCTACCAAGATCAAGAGGCAGCTATGACCGGAATGCAAGTACATCTCCAATGCCAGCTCCTGCCATACACAGCAATATCAGCATCCAAAATCTACACACAAGGTGCAGAAGTGTAGTATGAGTACAACTGATCTCGTGTACTCAATAAGTAACAAACCTAACCTTAGGTTGAAAGTAGTGACGAGCTTGTATCAAGGTCAGAATCCGCTCTAATAACCAATAACATCTCATAAAAATATAATTTAAAGTAGCACAAGTAATAACTCAATAATAAAATGCTCAGCTCGTATACAATTTCGTAAAATAAACATTTCTTTTCAAGAATAACAGTAAAACTCAAATCATGTTCCGAAAATCACAAAACTTATGTGTAAGTCTTAAATCTGTGATTTTTCTCAAAAACTTTAATGACAGATAAGAAATTTCATTATCAGATGGTATGAGGAAAGATACTTTCCTATGCCTACGTATCAAGTATGCATGTCTAATGCAATGCAGCATAGTGATGAACTCATGTACTCACACTCTCAGAGTACTCAATCTCATTGTCTCGCATTTCCACTCATCACGCTCAATATTCAGCACACTCAGTACTGCGGCGTGCAGCCTGATCCATATAATAATAAAGTATATAAAGTCAAAATGGCATGCTGCGGCGTGCACCCATAATTATCCTCACAATCAAGCTCTCGGCCTCACTCACTCATTAATCTCTCCAGTATCTCGGGCTCACAATGCCATGAAACTAGCCCCAAATGATGATATCATATATCAATAAAAAACAACAAAGGTTGAGATATGATATGCAATGAATGTATATGACTGAGTACAAAATTACAATTTAAACAAATAATTCAACAACAGCATGACCTCTATGAGTCTCAATAATACCGGCACATAGCCTCAGCATAATTTCTCTAACACATGAATGTACATGGAAAATGCCAAGATTATTTGACTACACAATTTCACGGAATCAATTACGGCACATTTTCTATGGTGCACGCCCATACGCCCATCACCTAGCATGTGCATCACCTCCAAACAAATCACATAACATGTATATTCAAGGTCCATACCCTCAGCTCCAAGTTTAGAAATGTTACTTACCTCGAACAAGCCGAATCCAATGCAGAGCAAGATAAATAATACTCCGCAAATTTCATTCTGCACTTATCAACCTCCAAACGCCTTCATATCTCCTCAATTCAAGCCAAATGATCTCTATCTATTCAAACAACGTGCATATTAATCACAATGTACTCTAATGCTTACAATTTAACAATTTATAAAATTTTCCAACTTTGATCGAAAAGTTGACATTGGGGCCCACTTCTCGAAATCCGATGAAACTCACATAATTCGATAACCCATTCAATTACGAGTCCAACCATACTAATTTTACTCAAATCCGGCTCCGAATCGATATTCAAAACTCTATGTAAGTAAAAAATGATGAAATCCTCCATCTATAGGGATTAATGTTTGATTTCCACAAGTACCATGGGGCGCTACCTGTGGTCTAGTTTCTAGAACCTCAAAAATCCCAGTGCCAGGGCTAGCGCCCCACACTACCCTGGGCGCTGGTGATGGCAAATATTTTCTATTTCGCCCGAAAATGGGAATAACTCTCTCATACGATATCCGAATTTGACGATTCTTTTTCCTATGGCTCCGTAATTTCTTTACGGAACTAATGCTTCAATCAACACTGATTTGGAGCTAATTTACTTAATGCGATACCAATTTCGCTCATTAATCAATTAACTCATGTTTCGCACTAAAAACCCAATCGCGACTTGATGAAATTAGACCAAACATTCCAGATCATTCCTATAATTCATTATCAAACTCCCGGAAGTCTTGAAATCAAATTTCGATCTCTAGAACTAAAAATAGACCTTTGGATCATTACATGCTTATACTCAAAACGCCTAACTTTTCCAAAATTTCTTCCAATTCAAGTATACTAACAAGTACCATAACATGACATGAACTTAGTCGATGCCTCAAATTACATTAAACAACACTAAAACACGAATCGCACCCCAATTCAAGCTTAATGAAAATTAATGAATTCCAAATTTTATATTCGATACTGAAATCTATCAAATCAAGTCCGATTGACCTCAAATTTTGCACACAAGTCATACATGACATAACGGACCTATCAAAATTTCTAGAACTAGATTCTGACCCGGATATCAATAAAGTCAACTCTCGGTCAAATTTCCAAACCCTTCATTTCCAACTTTCGCCATTTCAAGCCAAAATTAACTACGAACTTCCAAATAAATATTCGGACACACTCCTAAGTCCAAACTAACCATACGGAGCTATTGTAACCATCAAAACTCCATTCCTAAGTCATTTGTACAAAAGTCAAACTTTGATCAACATTTTTCATATAAGTTTCTAAACAAAGATTATTCTTTCAATTTAATACTGAATCATCCGAAAACCAAAGCCGACAATTCACACTAGTCATAATACACATTACAAAGTTGCTCAAGACTTCAAATTGTTGAACGGGATGTAAATGCGCAAAACGACAAGTCGGGTCGTTACATTCTCCCTCACTTAAACATACGTTCTCCCTCGAACGTGCCAAGAGTTGTTCCTAAACCTTGAAATCACTATGCCATCTTACCACGCACGTACCCAAGGGTGATCCCACGCCACCCTATTTCATATAGGCCTGACAACATAACATAATTGAAGATCATTACTTTAACCTTAGTCCGTAAAACTCAGAACCCAATTTCCAACATCCAGAATTTCTTACAAGACCCGAGTATCACATCTACACACTGTATAAGTTTGAAAAAGTTGTATCAAGCCATAACCATAACCCCAGATATAATCATATTACATATTACACAACTCGTATACTTACAGCACCATCCCGATCACAGTAACTACTCAAAACCAACCAGGTACTAGTATTAAACCCCATATCAAACAAAACCTCATTCCAGAACCTTCGTACAGTGCTGAAAATGAAAGAAACACGCAAAACCCCATGACCCCTTATCAGATCAACAAGTCATGGAGCTCTCTCGCCCCAACCAGAACCATAATCACTTTCTAAGCCAACTTGGAATATTATCCTCCCGAATATATTGTAATCAAACCTGATAGTATCCATTCTAGGTCCAGTGACCTTATATTATTAAACACAACTATCCCACAGACATGCCACATCAAGATAACTCAAGCCACAACTACGCAATCTGTGTACCCAAAACATGGGAAATGTATCAAAGAAGAGAACTGTATTGCAAGTTCAACAAGTACTACCACAACCACAATGCTATGAGCTCATCATATATAGTCGAACCAAGACACACGAATCTAATAACGGTAACCAGCTCTCCTAGAGCTCACATTAACATCACTCGTATGGAAAACTCACGTGCTATAGTATCAATATTTGTACCTGAATGGACAAATCACGTGCCAATAATATCAGTCCATGGATCCACATGTAAAACTCACGTGCCAATAACATAATTCTCCTGGCATGGTCACAGGTCTCTAGTCAAAACATATCATATAGGAGTAATCAAATAAGTACACATGTATATGATAAATGAAATAAGACTCTTATTCTCATGGACTGATATAAATAACACGCCATAGAGTAGCCATGTGCAAAGTGTAATATTACAACTCAATTCGGCAAGTTATCACAGAAATAGTAACTACCAAGTTTGTTCAGGGAATTAGCCTCTTTGTAACCTCAAGTATAGCCCAGATAGTTCTCAACAAAGGTACGAATATGAGAAATGTTATAACTTTACGCTTAACAGTCAACTCCATGCATATCATAGCCTAAGCATTCTTCCGAGTATGAATACTTGCCTCGATGCCCGCACATGGGCTCAAACCTCACATATATACGCACTCGTAGCGCTTAGCTATCACAAGCAATTAATGCAACTAGTGCCTCCACTGAGTTTAAATAAAATGCTCACCTCAAACAGGCCGCAACCCTGAAACAATATGCTTATGAGAACTCCCAGTCTCTGAATTCATAGAACACGTAAATCACCGCAACTGGTCCCAACTTCAGCATTCGAATGACTAACACATCTTTCATGCATGATCATCCCACGAGAAATACTTCCATAATTCTTCAGTGCCACATAGAAATAATTGAAATATCAGCAGTCTATCAACCAGGTGAGTACCACAATACTGATGAACATACATAAGTCAAAACACAATGTGCCTTCTGAAATGTGCACCCTTCTCAGGGATTACCGAGCAGTTATAACATTCATCTAAATATCTGAAACTGACCATTCTATCCAGAATTCATGACCTTTCCTTCAAGAATGAACTTTCACCTTGTATATGTAAATCTTAATCCTACACAACACGCCACATCTATCATGCCATCATGTGATAAGCATAATAATCTTATTATCAACTCGGGATAACCAGTAAATTACATACCCAGTAAGTTATAAACTTTTCTCTTACTTCCTTCCAGGAGGAAATCACCATACATAATACGTTCCCCACACCGGTAGAAAATATTTGGTTCAAATCATGGTAGAAACCATCAAAAACACTTTGAAATCCATTTGCACAAAACCAAGCTATCAGAGCTGAATTCCTCTAACTTGACCAAGCCACGCAGGTCACCAAACCCAAAAATATTGCTGCCTAAACATTTGTAAAGTCTCACCCCATCATAATTACCCCTATAAATACCATAACCGGAATACCCACTCTGAAAATACCTTATGTAATTCTAAAGTTGTTTCCTTCACCTTCTTGATACCGAAATGTAAACTCCAGAATGATATAGAAAATTTGACAAGTCTTGACACTATCCAACTTAAATCTCAAATTCTAGCCATATACAAATCCGCCAAAAATTCTCAATTGCTACATATTAATCTTGAATCCATTAGAACCTTCTTGAGAGTCATTCACTCTGCCCAAATCTAAATTGTACCGCCCAAATGGGCCAAAAGATACGTGCCCTATTAGCACAACAACACTCAAAGAAGTAACCCTGCTTTAACACCACCGATCAAATTCATACCCCGTGCGCACTTCATTCTTCACAAATAACAGCTCACCCATCCCTATGATTTTCATATAATCATAAAGTGCAATATAACCCGTATTCATGAATTTTCTTACTCGAGTCATCCTCGATCTCAACCTCTGCAAGTCGTAACTAACCCACAAGTATGCCTCATACCAAAACTAAAATTTAACATATAACCATGAAATTGAATGGTCAAAAGCACGCTCCCCCTCTTGGCTCAAAGCCATAGGTTAAAACACTCGATAACTCACAATACCCATACTCTATTATTGTCAAAATTCCGCAGTCAATTCAACAAAAATTCTTCACAAGCCCAGATAACCCAAACCATAAAATACCTCAATCATTCGCTAAGCTCACATTCATTCTCTTGACAGCCAAGTCAACTTTCTCAACCAGATTAAAATTTAAATCTCAACACATACACCCCGCTGGTAGGAAAGAAACTCTCCACTCAACACTATAAGGATCACACATCCGTAAATTACTCCGCAGGAGATAACCCACCTGTTTAGCCTCAAATTGGCATCTTCTTATACCCTTTTTGCAGCCACGATTACTATGCCATCGCTTAATCTTCCTGAGTCTGAACTCACAATGAGACATGAAAATCTAATTCGTTCCACAATTAATCAACATGCAAAATCTTTTAACACACTCATAACTCGAGATTATACGTCACATCAAGACAATAATTTGGCACCCAATAGTTCTTTTTTTACATCTCAAGAAAACTATCCTCGTCACCATCAAACCATTTGAACGCATTCCGCAGTCACATCATGCTTATCATATAGCTATTAAACCTCTTATCGAGCCACAAATTCCACTCATAGGGACACTAGCGGACATATGAATCCAAATGTACAAGTTCACACAGCTGAAGCTACCAAGCCTAAGCTGCGGTCTAAAACCTCTCTCAAGTCCTCCAGACTGGACCATCACCAAAACACATAATACACATCTTGAACCCCGTTCATGGAATCATAAGCCGACGATGCACAGCTGATACCAAGCGCTCACATGCGCACACGAATGCGTGGAAGAAATTCAAAGAGTTATGTTTCAAACTGAATCAATTTCGCACGATAAGGAAAGAAAGATGAGAAATTATCCTAAACGCCCTGTAGCCTCTAGAAGATAAGTATGGAAGTCATCATACCGATCTGCAAAACTCTACTAGACACTTGTTCATGACTTGTAGAACCTATGAACATAGGGCTTTGATACCAACTTGTCACAACCCAAAATTCAACTAGCCGTGATGGCACCTAACCCAACCCGTTAAGTAAGCCAATTTACAAATATTCGATTTAATTAATATTTAACAAACTCTAATACACTCCCCAAGGATTGCTAGTACAAATCATAAGCTTCTAAGATTCAGAATTTACAAAGTTGGTGTGAAATAAAATACATCATCTGTTTGAAAATACATGAACAAATTTTTAAATCTAAATCTACCAAGATCAAGAGGCAGCTATGACCGGAACGCATGTACATCTCCAATGCCATCTCCCGCCATACACAGCAATATCAGCATCTAAAATCTGCACGCAAGGTGCAGAAGTATAGTATGAGTACAACCGACCCCATTTACTCAATAAGTAACAAACCTAACCTTAGGTTGAAAGTAGTGACGAGCTTGTACCAAGATCAGAGTCCACTCCAATAACCAATAACAGCTCATACAAATACAATTTAAAGCAGCACAAGTAATAACTCAATAATAGAATGCTTAGCTCGTATACAATTTCGGAAAATAAATACTTTTTTTCAAGTATAATAGTAAAACTCAAATCCTTTGCCGAAAATCACAAAAATTATGTTTAAGTCTTAAATCTATGATTTTTCTCAAAAACTTTAATGACTGATAAGAAATTTCATTATCAGATGGCATTGAGGAAAGATACTTCTTTATGCCTACATATCAAGTATGTATGTCTAATGCAATGCAACACAGTGATGAACTCGTGTACTCACACTCTCAGAGTACTCAATCTCACTGTCTCGCATTTCCATTCATCACGCTCAATATTCATCATACTCAGTCACTAGGCATTGTACAAGGAAGATCTAGCCCAAATATAAATGACAACTTGCACACTATGGCCAATCCAACCCAGGGAAGATCCATCCCAAATATATATACATAATAACTGACATTCAGTCACTCCCAAATATAAATAAATAAATAAGGCAACTCCATGCCCTAGGAAGTCCATCCCAAACATAAATAAATAAGATAACTCCATGCCCTGGGAAATTCATCCCAAATATAATGTCATTTGCGCTCACTGTGGGGGAGAGGAGGGGGTGCAGACTCCGGAGGGGCTCTTCACCCCAAGTGCTATAATAAGTCAATTTGGCCTGATGCGGCGTGCAACCTGATCCCATAATAATAAAGCCTATAAGGCTTGCTGCGGTGTGCAACCCGATTCATATAATGATAAAGTATATAAAGCCAATATGGCATGCTACGACGTACAACCCGATCCCATAATTATCCTCACAATCAGGCCCTTGGCCTCACTCAGTCATCAATCTCTCCAGTCTCTCGGGCTCACAATACCATGAAACTAGCCCAAAATGATGATATTTCAATATCAATAAATAACAACAGAGACTGAGATATAATATGCAATGAATGTATATGACTCAGTACGAAATTATAATTTAAACAAATAATTCAGCAGCAACATGACCTCTGTGGGTCTCAATAATACCGGTATATAGCCTCAGCATGATTTTTAACATGATTCTCAGCTCAATTTCTCTAATACATGAAAGTACATGGAAAATGCCAAGATTATTTGACTACACAATTTCACGGGATCAATTATGTCATATTTTCTACGGTGCACGCCCGTCACCTAGCATGTGCGTCACCTCCAAATAAATCACATAACATGTATATTCAGGGTTCATACCCTTAGCTCCAAGTTTAGAAATATTACTTACCTCGAACATGCTGAATCCAATACAGAGCAAGATAAATAATACTCCGAAAATTTCATTTCGCACTTATCAACCTCCAAACGCCTTCATATCTCCTCAATTCAAGCCAAGCGATCTCTATCTATTCAAACAACGTGCATATTAATCACAATATACTCTAATGCTTACAATTTAACAATTTATAAAATTTTCCAATTTCGCTCGAAAAGTCGACTTTGGAGCCCACTTCTCGGAATCCGACGAAACTCACATAATCTAATAACACATTCAATTACGAGTCCAACCATACTAATTTTACTCAAATCTGACTCCGAGTCGATGTTCAAAACTCGAAAATTCATTTTATTAAATTGTAGAAAATTCCTCCAATTTCTCTTGAAAAGTCAATAATCTAACGCTGAAAATGAAGACTAATACATGGAATATAATCACAAGGGACTTAAGAACACTTACCCCAAGTTGTGTGGTGAAATTTATCTCTGAAAATCGCCCAAACCGAGCTCCTCAACTTTGTTTATGTCAAAAATGGTGAAATCCCCCATTTATAGAGATTAATGTTTGAGCGCCACAGGTAGCGTGGGGCGGTACATGTGTCCCAGTTTCCAAAACCGCAAAAATCCAAATGCCAGGGCTAGCGCCCCACGCTAGCTGGTGATGGGAAATCTTTTCTCTTATGCCCGAAAATGGGCATAACTCTCTCATACAATGTCCGAATTCGACGATTCTCTTTGGTATGAATCTGTATTTTTAATACAAATCTATTGCTTTAATAAAAACTGAATTTGGAGCTCATTTTCCTAATGTTGATACCAATTTTGCTCATTAATCAATTAACTCATGTTTCACGCTAAAAACCCAATCACGACTTGATGAAATTAGACCAAACATTCGAGATCATTCCTATAATTCATTATCAAACTCCCGAAAGTCTCGAAATCGTATTTCGATCTCTAGAACTAAAAATAGACCTTTGGATCATTACATGCTTACGATCAAAACACCAAACTAATCCAAAAACTTTTCCAAAACTCATCTGAGCCCCATGGGACCCCAACCAAGTATACTAACAAGTCTCATAACATGACCCGAACTTAGTCGATGCCTTAAATTATATTAAACAATACTAAAATACGAATTGTACCCTAATTCAAGCTTAATAAAAATTAACGAATTCCAAATTCTACATTCGATGCCGAAACCTATCAAATCAAGTCTGATTGACCTCAAAATTTGCACACAAGTCATACATGACATAACGGACCTATCAAAATTTCCATAATTTGATTCCGACCCCGATATCAACAAAGTCAACTCTCGGTCAAACTTCCAAACCTTCCATTTCCAACTTTCGTCATTTCAAGCCAAAATCAACTACGGACTTCCAAATAAATATTCTGACGCACTCCTAAGTTCAAAATCATCTTACGGGTCTATTGGAACCATCAAAACTCTATTCTATAATTGTTTATACAAAATTCAAACTTCGGTCAACTCTTTTCATATAAGCTTCTAAACAAGGATTGTTCTTTCAATTTAATCCCGAATCATCCGAAAATCAAAACCGACAATTCACACAAGTCATAATACACATTACGAAACTTCTCATGACTTCAAATTGTTGAATGGGATGTAAATGCTCAAAACGGTAAGTTGGGTCGTTATAGTAATAAAGGAAGAAAGGAACGTACCGTTGCGGCGTTATACATGGCATTGTTCAATAAACACTCTCCCGAGAGTGCTTGAATATTTTCCCAGTCTTTCTCTTAAGACAAAAGTTTCAGATAATTAGCAAACTCTATCGGATGGTATAGCAAGTTCCATACGGTAGAGACCGAAAGAGTAACGTTCCTCCTCCTTTGTGGATCTTCAGAAAGGGCAGCATAATTTTGCCCCAAATTCCCATGAACTGGGGACTGTGGAAGAGGAACACCTTCTTTGTGGTCAGGTGCGTCCGGCGGAGATGGTGTAGTATTGTTGGTAGAAGGATGGATGAAGATGGAAGTGATGTAGCAATTGCTGGTGTTAGTGAAGATGGAGATGAAGCTGATGGAGTTGAAGGGTAAGAAGCAGTTGCATCAAATACAGTGCTGGTTGTTAGATGCTCGCCAACCAAAGACGGCAAGGGTCTAGTACTCAGCCCCGCAGTACCGGACATAATAATTGGGGCCCGAAAACTGGAGTTGACATTATCTACCAAATTAAATTCTCCCCAAAATGTCAAGGCATTTTCCTCAGTTAGTGTAACTCTCTCAACAGGTTGAGCATTCTGTTGAGATGATGAGGATCGTCGTCTTCTATGTAGAGAAGCTCCTTCATCACTAGTTTCTTCATCATCGTTAATCGTCATAGTGTCTATGACTAGCCCAAAAGAAGGGTCAGTCACCATCACTACCGGAGATGACTCGGGGGCATCGGTCATTGCCCTCTTATTCTTTTACCCGGTTGTAGAGGGGCGCCTTCTCTTTGGTTGTTTGTCTTCCAGCCGGGGACTTCGTAAATAAGCATTTGCTCTAGAAGCAGACCTAGAGCCACTTGTTCGAGTGAGAGCCTCCTGAAGCAGCCTCGCCGCATCAGCACGATCAGCCAAGACATTCTCCTCGGGAACAGCAACAAAGCCCGCGGGTAGACCTAATTTCATAGACATATTAGAAAGGATCAGTCAAATTCTTTGCATGAAAAATTCAAACAAGATGAGTTTGAATTACCATGATTCTTGGTTTTTCACCCGTATTTAGGGGTAAGTTCTTTCCACAAGCGAGTCTCGAGCATCGTAACATGCAAGATATTTCGAACCCACAGGTCCAAACCTTCAATCACCGGTAGGATCCACCTAGCTGCTGAAACAAACGAAGGATGGAGGATTAATACGGCTATAAAAAAATTTTAGTAAAAGGGAATACTAAACAAAGAGCTTACGAGGGCGGTTCCAAGCGGCCGGAAAGGATGAAGTCGTTGCCGGAAAGATGTCGTTGGTGGAAATTGCAACGAACCCTTCCATCTACCCACGGTCGTTGTCATCATCCATGCTAGATAATAAAGCATGGTGGCCACACTTGCAGAGGTTTATCATTCCCCCACGGAAGATTATGGGAGAATAGAGATTCATCATATGAGATAAGGTTAGCTCCTCTCTTTTCTAACACAAACGTCGAAGGCAAGCAACCGCCCTCCACACAGAAGGACTTACTTGTGCCAAACACACCTGGTAACAGAGGCAAAACTCCGCAATCACGAAATCAAACTCTCCGTTCAAAGAGAACGCATCCAAAGTAAAGGGATACGTATAAACATATGTAAAACCCTCCTTGAGTAGGGTGACTCGCTCTGAAAGATCAGGAGTGATAATTTCCAAGTCATTGCAACGGCAGTCTTCCTTCACAGCAGGAATGCTCGAAGGACGTATGTAAGAAAGATACATGCTAACGGTCCATGTATGAGAGTTAGCAGTAGGGAATTTCTCTTCGAAGTCTTTTGTGGTAATAAGACTTCTAGGGACGATGGAGCCCACTGTTGGAGGAGCAGAGTCCTCGGCCTTGTTCT
This sequence comes from Nicotiana otophora, assembly GCA_000715115.1. Taxonomy (NCBI): domain Eukaryota; kingdom Viridiplantae; phylum Streptophyta; class Magnoliopsida; order Solanales; family Solanaceae; genus Nicotiana; species Nicotiana otophora. The sequence continues at coordinate 54,239 of AWOL01S0011712.1, forward strand.
TGCCTTTTGAGGAACCGATACGTTTTGAGGAAGAAGCCATTGTAGGAAAAAAAAAAGGGGTCTTTCATTTGAAGAGAATTAGAGAAAAGATGAAGAAACAGTATGCAAGTTAGGTAAAGGAAGTTTGAAAAGTTATGAAGTATAAGGGAGGAAGTTGATACGTATAAGTAAAAGTTTTGGCGGTTAAATTTATGGCCAGGATTACCACAATAATCGGCAAAAGTTATGCTGAATCATGGGACGATGCGTGTTCGGAGAATTAAATATGGAGAGACATGAGTCTAATCAACCGTCGGAAACCTTCAGAGGGAATTATAGTAATTTCCGTCAAAAGAGTGTTTCTACCAACTTTCCGGCAACACAACGTTATGTCACCGGGAAACATGGGGACTATCTGTATAGGATAAAATATATTATGACACGTGGCAGTCCGAGAAAGGGGCACATGGAACCCAAGACAGGGGAATGGCTGAAGACTGAAGACAGCTGTTTATCACATCTTTATGAGCATTTATCAAATTTCTGGTGAACTTATACTATATTTTAATCAAAGCTCAATCCAATCTTATCTTCTTATTTCTTGATTTCTTTGTTATTGTGCCCCAAAACGCTGTCCCCAGAATTGTTGCTTCTGCTGTTTCGTCTATATCCTAAGGCTAAGTATTGCGTAACTCTTCAATTATTTATTTATTTCAGGATCAAATTCACTTATCTAGAAACCACGTATAAATTCAACTGTATCATTTTACGGGTAAACATATGTCACTTTGGTTTGATCATTTTATCTCATTTCAATTAAACTATTTATTGTTCTTTGATCATTTGTGTTAAATTAAATCACATATTCTTTAAACCGCGTACAAATTTAATTATTATCAATTTTAAGGAGTAAACACAAACACTACGTAAAGCTATGCAAAGATTATATTTTCTTATGCGGTCAATCAAATGTTGCATTAACTTAAGCTAAATTTTTATGTTGGGATTTCCCAATACCTCGAACAAAGTGATCCTCATGTAGGATTGCTTACTTTAAGGTTTTTTCTTTGTCTTTAGTTGCTCTTATTCATGCATTGTTAATACCTTTATTCGTACCTGCATTCTAATATGCATAAAATGATAATGCACAAAGTATGGTATAATTTGAGTATTAGCAATGAAATATTTAATGAGATCAACAATACGTTATATTAAATTATGCAAAGACTGTTTTTCTTATATAAAATCAACTAAACATCTTATAATCTATGTGAAACTTTATGTTAGAACTATTTTTGAAATGCGATAAAGCAAACAAACCCTATTCTCTTTCAATTGGCGTCATAATCAACACCATTTGTTCGTAACAACTTTGCCACCGTCTGACTTTTATGTTATAGATATAGAATCTTTCTTACAACAACATGACTACATCGTTCCTGTAAAATAAAAGTTTAAAAGGTTAGTATATTGTTTTGGTAAGCAAAAGAATTTTATTTACCAGTAAACAAAAGGTTAGTATATTAAATAGAGGTTTGAACAATATTTGAGTTGAAATTTAAAATTAAAAAAATACTTGAAGTTGAACCTTAAAAATATTTGTTGATGTTAATAGTACATGCCACTGCTAAAAAAACTTAAATATTGAATTTATGAATGAATTAACGAATATCTCACTTGAGATAAACATTTAAATCAATATCTTAATATTTCAATTGAAGTTCAAGTATAAGATTTAGTATCTTTGAATATTCATGATCACATTCATTTGTAAAATGTTGAACTAATGTTTATGACTAAACGGGCATATATATAGCTGCAGAAACAATACATTGCTAGAATACCTAAAAGCTATGTGATTCCCTATTAAGACACATAAAAACAGCACCAAACGATAATTTAAGCAACTACTATATAAAAATTTCGCAAATAAAAATATATTTATATATTATACATTTTTCTTTTTCTTTTACATCTATATTCGATTTTTAAATAATATATTCTTTTTACAGTTATGGAGCTTCCGCAGTATCCATATATAAACTTCTTATTTGATCACATTCTAACATGCTCCTATGACTAAAAGTCTAAAATCATAAACGTTTCTCAAAAACAAAACCAAACCTAAAACAAAATGTGCATAAAAATAACTAGAAAGATCACAGGAGAGAAAAGGCAAAATACATTAGCTTCAGTATAAGAACAGTATGCAATTCAAGAGACGATATTGGAAGACTATGTTAACTCTTTCTCGTAAGAAAAATAAATGCGAAATACATAAACGGCCCTTTAAGTTGTCCTCAATGATCAGACAAACACTCCAACTGACCCCTTTACCATTTAGATAATTCAATAGGCTACTAAGTGTATTAAGTAAATACCTAACAGCAGCTAAACATATGCGTGAGTTACACTTGCTAATGATGTATTAAATGAACCAATTAAAGAATGACACGTGTAATTTGTGTAATTTGTGTAATTTGTAACAAATATTTGACACGTTTAAATATAATTAACAAAAATATACATTTAAACAAGAAAAAGAAAACTTTTCCAAACCAGCATATCACGACCCAAAAACAGTCTAGTCGTGATGGCACCTAACCAAACTCGCTAGGTAAGCCAATTAACCACTAACCAATTTCAATAACAATTAATAAAGCAATTTAAGTAAAAAAATATCTTAATCTTATGCATTCCCCAAGAACTGGTAGTACAAATCATGAGCTTCTAAGAATAGAGTATACAAAGCTAGTATGAAGTAAATACATCATCTGTTTGAAAAGTACATAAATAGAGTTTTATAAATCTAAGGCTACCATGAACAAGAGGCAGCTACAACCGGAATGTAGGTACATCTTCGGATCCAGATCCCAGCAAAAATAGCAACATCAGCAGCCAATATCTGTACGCAAGGTGCAGAAGTGTAGTATGAGTACAACCGACCACATGTACTCAATAAGTAACAAACCTAACCTTAGGTTGAAAGTAGTGACGAGCTGAAATATGGTCGGGTCCAACACCAATAGCCAACAACTATTTATAACAATGTAGAGCATATTAATAAGGAAGCAATTCAGAAATAAAATGCTCAGCTTTATCACAATTTCCCGAAAATAGTTCCGCTTTTCAAGAATAACTATGAAAACCCAAATCTTTTACCAAAATCTTCGAAAAGTATGAGAAGTTTGAAAACTGTAAATTTTTCCAAAAATCCTTTCCAAAATAAGTAAGATGTTTCATTTCCTTTCCACATAGTAAGTGTGAAATACCTCCCTATGCTCACATATCAATGTGTGTAAAAGTCATGAATGACGCGATACCGTACAACATGAAGAAAATACGTCTCTATGCATGTATGTCATGTGTGCATGCCAATTCCATGTATCTCGGAGATGACCAAACCGCTCGTATCTAACCACAATCGCCTCGATAACATCAAATAATGCTAAGGGAATCAATTATAATACATAAAGATAGGATTTTTACACTTTTTTCAAAAAGTCAAAAAAAAGTCAACCGCGGGCCCGCTTGGTCAAAACCCGAGGTTCAGACCAAAATTCATTTACTCATTCATCCCCGAGACCAATTGTATAATTAGTTTTGAAATCCGACCCCAAATTGAGGTATAATCCCGAATTTTGCAAAAAACAAACCTTAATTCTTCCTAAATCCCTAGTTTTCTACCATGGAAGAACAAATATTAAGGCTAGAAATTAATGGGTGATGTTAGAAATGGAAGAAAATGAGTTAAAGTATACAAACCTATGAATTGGTGATGAGTTTCCCCTTCATAATTGCCTCTAGGCCGAGCTCTAATGGAGAGTTTATGAAAAATCAGTGAAATCCCGTTTTTGAAACATTTAAATCACTAGGCGTCGGGCATTCTTCGAGTTCGCGAATGGACTGACGCGATCGCGAAGCACAACGGCCAGAATGGCCATCGCGTTCATGAGAAATGCGCGATGGTTCTCTCCTGTTCGTGGCCCAGGGTCTTCTTTCGCGCAGCACTCCAGCCCAGTCTCCCCCCAAGCACTCAATGCTTTGCGTTCGCAGAAGGGCTGTCGCGTTCGCGAAGGGCAAGCCCCCCTCTACTTCGCATTCACGACCAGGTCCCCACATTCGCGAAGAACAATCCCTTCCCCTATCCCAAACAACCCTTCACGATCGCGAAGAAAAAGACACCAGAAACCAGCAGAAGCTAAAACCAGGATTTTTCCTTAAGTTCAAAACACCTGTAGCCTATCCGAAACTCACCCGAGCCCTCGGAGTTCCAAACCAAATATGCACACAAGTCCAAAAATATTATACAAACGCGCACGATCAAAATACCAAAATAAAACCTAGAACTATGAATCAGACACCAAAATGAATGAAATTTTCAATAAAATTTAAGAACTTTCATTTTAACAACTGGACGTCCGAATCACGTCAAATTACTTCCGTTTTGCACCAAATTTTACAGACAAGTCATAAATACAGTAATGGACCTACACCAAGTTTCGAGACCAAAATCTGGATCCGATATCAACAAAGTCAAATTTCGATCAAACTTATAAAGTCTTTAAACCTTTAAACTTCAAAATTTTGAGAAAATGCGATAACTCGAGCTAGGGACTTCCGAATTTGATTACGAGCATATGCCCAAGTCCCAAATCACGATACGGACTCATCGGGACCGTCAAAACACAAATATGGGTCCGTTATCTCAAAACATTGACCGAAGTCAACTCAAATAAATTTTTAAGGCACGAATTCACATTTTTAGTAATTTTTCACATAAGAGCCTTCCGGAAAAGACACGGACTGCGCATGCAAACCGAGGAAGGCTAAAAGTAGCTATGTGAGTTTTTGAAACAAAGAATTAAGGGTTAAAACTCTAGATGACCTTTCGGGTCATCACATTCTCCACCTCTAAAATAATCATTCGTCCTCAAACGGACATAGAAAAGTACTTGGACTGGTGAAAGGGTGTGGTTATCTACTCTGCATGTCCTACTCGAACTCCCAGGTAGCTGCCACGATCGGCTGACCTCTCCACTACACTCGAACTGAAGGATAACTCTTTGACCTCAACTGTCGAACCTGTCAGGCTAGAATAGCCACAGGCTCCTCCTCATAAGTCAAATCCTTGTCCAATTGGACTGAGCTAAAATATAACACATGGGACGGATCACCGTGATACTTCCGGAGTATGGATACATGGAACACCGGATGGACTGCTGATAAGTTAGGTGGGAATGCAAGTTTGTAGGCTACCTCACCCACTCTCTGAAGAATCTCGAAGGGCCGGATATACCTAGGGTTCAATTTGCCCTTCTTCCCAAACCTTATCACACCATTCATGGGTGAAACCTGGAGCAATACCCTCTCTCCGACCATGAATGCAACATCACAAACTCTACGGTCGACATAACTCTTCTGCCTAGACTGAGCTGTGTGAAGTCAATCCTGAATAATCTTGACCTTGTCCAAGGCATCATGTACCAAATCTGTACCCAACAACCGAGCCTCTCCCGGCTCGAACCATCCAACTGGCGAACGGTACCGCCTCCCGTATAATGCCTCATTGGGATCCATTTGAATGCTCGAATGGTACCTGTTGTTGTAGGAAAACTCCATAAGTGGCAAGAATCGATCCCAAGAACCCCCAAAATCCATAACACCAGCGCGAAACATGTCTTCCAATATCTGAATGGTGTGCTCGGACTGTCTGTCCGTCTGGGGATGAAATGTTGTGCTCAACTCTACCTGCGTGCCCAACTCACATTGTACTTTCCTCCAGAAGTGCGAGGTGAAATGCGTACCTCGATTAGAAATGATAGACACGGGCACACCATGAAGGCGGACGATCTTACGGATGTAAATCTCAGCCAACCGCTCTAAAGAATAGGTAACTGCCACATAAATGAAATGTGCTTACTTGGTCAGCCTGTCCATAATGACCCATACCGCATCGAACCTCCTCTGAGTCCGTGTGAGTCCAACAACAAAATCCATAGTGATACACTCCCACTTCCATTCATGAATCTCTAACTTCTGAAGCAAACCACCAGCTCTCTGATGCTCGTACTTAACTTGCTGACAATTGAGACACCGAGCTACATATGCAACTATATCCTTCTTCATCCTTCTCCACCAGTAATGCTACCGCAAGTCTTGATACATCTTGGCGGCACCGGATGAATAGAATATCGGGAACTGTGGGCTTCCTCAAGAATCAACTCACGAAGCCCATCCACATTCGACACACAAATACGACCCTGCATCCTCAAAACCCTATCATCTTCAATAATAACCTACTTGGCACCACTATGTTGCACTGTGTCCCTAAGGATAAGTAAATGGGGGTCATCATATTGCCGCTCTCTGATGCACTCAAACAAGGAAGACTGAGTGACTGTACAAGTTAGAACACGAGTGGGATTTGAAACGCCTAACCTCATGAACTAATTGGCCAAAGCCTGAACATCTTATGCGAGGGGTCTCTCACTAAATGGAATGTACGCAAGGCTTCCTATACTCACTGCCTTCCTACTCAAGGTATCGGCCACCATATTGGCCTTCTCCGGATGATACAAAATGGTAATATCATAATCTTTAAACAGCTCCAACCACCTTCTCAGTCTCAAATTGAGATCTTTTTGCTTGAACAAATACTGTAGACTCTGATGATCCTTGAATACCCCGCATGACACGCCGTAAAGATAATGCCTCCAAATCTTCAGCGCAAGAATAATGGCTGCCAATACAAATTCATGAACAGGGTAGTTCTTCTCATGAACCTTCAACTGCCGTGACACATATGCGATCACCCTGCCATCCTGCATCAATATTGCACCGAGCCCAACACGAGATGCATCACAATACACCGTGTAAGATCCTGAACTTGTGGGCAACACCAACACCAGCATCGTAGTCAAAGCAGTCTTGAGCCTATGAAAGCTCAACTCACATTCACCTGACCAACTGAACGGGGCACCCTTCTGGGTTAATTTGGTCAATGGGGCTGCTATAGAGGAAAATCCCTCCACAAACAGGTGGTAATAGCCCGCCAAACCCAAGAAACTCTGGATATCTGTAGCTGAAGTAGGTCTAGGCCAGTTCTGAACTGCCTCAATCTTCTTAGAATCCACTTATATGTCCTATGTTGATACGACGTGCCCCCAAGAAGGAGATCGAGTCCAACCAAACTCGCACTTTGAAAACTTGGCATATAACTTGTTGTCTTTCAGAGTCTGAAGTACAATCTAAAGATGTTTCTCGTGCTCCTCTCGACTGCGGGAGTAGATCAAGATATCATCAATAAATACAATCATGAAGTAATCCAAGTAGGGTTTGAACACTCATTTCATCAAATCCATAAATGTTGTTGGGGCATTAGTCAGCCCAAATGACATCACTAAAAACTCATAATGCCTATACCGAGTCCGAAAAGTTATCTTAGGGGCATCGGATGCCCTAATCTTCAATTAATGGTAGTCACACCTCAAATCAATCTTCGAAAATACCTTGGCACCCTGAAGCTGATCAAATAAGTCATCAATCTTCAGCAATGGATATATGTTCCTGATGGTGACTTTGTTCAACTGACGATAGTCTATGCACATCCTCATCGATCCATCTTTCTTATTCACGAACAACACAGGCCTACCCCAGGGCGAGACACTAGGTCTAATGAATCTCTTATCAAGAAAATCTCGCAGTTGCTCCATCAATTCTTTCATCTCTAGCGGGGCCATACGGTACTGCGGAATAGAAATGGGCTGAGTGCCCGGATCCAAATCAATACAAAAATCAATATCCCTATCGAGCGACATCCACGGCAGGTCTGTAGGAAATACCTCTGGAAACTCACGAACAACAGGCACTAAATCCATGGAAGGAACCTATCACGTCCCAAACTCAGGGAGCGCGACCGGCGCTCAACCAAGTGAACCCGGTCGAGCAAGCTTTTTAGACACTTTCTACCCAACTCACCCATGATCAAGAGAAGGCATGATTTCATTAATTAGACAGTAGGAAGATCATATACATATAATACCAAAACCTTTCTATTAGTTTTTTCATCTTTAATATCACAAAATACACACCTTTTTATAGTCTAAAGTGGAACAAGAGATCAAAACACAACATAATCTGTTTGACTTTTCTAGCACCATTGTACAATCCACATAGTGCCTACGGAGCCTCTAAGAGATACACAAGAGAATTATGATAGTGCTGGCATCAGCTATATCTCAAAACGTGATAACAAAATGTAAAAATGATAGATGACCCCTGAATGAGACGGGGTTCACCAAGTCTTCTAGGAAGAAGGTGTACTGCTATCGCTGATCAACATTGCCTGCTATGGAACCACCTGCATCCATTTAAAGATGCAGCGCCCCGGCAAAAGGGACGTTAGTACTGTCGAATAGTCCTAGTATGTATAGCTAAACATCATCTCAATAGAATGAATAATAATACAAGGAAAACAGTCAAGGATTCAATACGAGCTTCAAATAACATTAAAATATCAAGTTAAGGATCACATAGATGTTTAAGCCAACTCCCGCATTATTAGATTGTGTGATCTTTAGTGCCGATATTCTACAATTCTCAATACCTCCGTATTCTTACACAGAGTCTGATCTCGACCCGATCGGCTAGGTCGTCCTATTAGAGATATCAACCATAACCACAATTTAAATTATCATTTTTAGCACAGTCACAACCATGTGTGCAGCATGGCGTCTGATTACGGACCGATCAGCTAGACCGTTTCACCCAAGACATTACCCTTTTCAGTCAGTCATCTCACATTATACTTCGGTCATATTCTTTCGATTCATTGGCACTAGTGATCACGATTACAAAGTCATTATTGGCACGTGGACGCATTTCATAGTTCTAGTTCCCTTTTTCACATTCAAATATCATTATCATTATCAACAACAATAGGGATTCCCATTCAAGTCATTAAATTCACATATGATCAATTTGGGAAATCTTAGGCACATAGAGGTTTTTCATACAGTTTGGCATAACAATCTTTATTTCGATCTTGACATGAAGTCTTAACATTGCTAACACATATTCCACATTTTGATCACATCCTCAAATGACAAGATGACATGATAAAGCATTTAGAATAAGTAGTGAACATAAATCCTTCAACACAACCACATTAGGAATAGCCAATTCAATAATGATCAAGGACTTACTCCAATTACATGAACACCGTGGGATTCGATTCTAAGAAGAAGGGGGTTTAGCCAACATACCTCAATTGAGCTTCCTTAAACTCTAAGACGTTTCGGAATATTATCAACTTCAATCTATTTTAGCAATATAGCAAAATTGAACCCAAGATTAGCAAAACGATCATAATTCTAGCTCACTTGAGTATTCTATCAAACACTATGTGTGTATTAAGGTTTCATGGCCCTTTTTATGAAAGACTCCACCAACCCACACCCCATTATTTTCTATCTTTAACTCCCCACATACCTTAGCAACACCTGCACGCAAGGTAAGCACTCCCATCCCCATGAATTACCTTACTAATAGTCCATTATAGTTACATTTTGAAATCAAGAGTTTGGGTGATAGAATCTTACCTCTTAGAAAGAAGACCTAGGTACCTCTCTTGATAATCTTCGAGGTTTTAAGTGAGAATTGAAGAGAAATTTGATAAAGATCACTTTCTCCCTCTAGGACCCTCTCTCTCACTCTAAAAATATGAGAAAATAAGCTCAAAATGGTCTAAGGTAGGTGTTTTAACGGAATAGGGTCGGGTTTAAAACCCCCCAAAATCAAGCTCTGGAACAGGTTTTGCGGTCACATATGCGACCCCATAATGATTATGCAGTCCGCGAAATTACCACGATACTGGGTGTCAAAACTAGAAAGGAACTGACCAGGTCTGCGATCACTATATGGCCCGCAGAACGGTTCTTCGGTCGCATAGTGCATCGCAGAAGCTCCCTCCAAAAAATCCCAAAGAGGGATATGAAACAAGAGTGCGGCCCGCAACATGGTTACGCGGTAACATAATGGGCCGCCAAAATGACATTAAAAATGGCCCAAAAGACTGCTCCACTCTGCGGCCATTCTGCGATCCACAGAGTGGTTCTGCAGTCGCAGAACGGACCGTAAAAATGCCTACTTCTGCCCAACATTTTCCTTCAACTCCCCAGCGCACTGTTCAATCCAAAAAGTCTGAACCGTGGCTCGCTTGAACTTCTACTATTATTAACCTCTACGCCTACATCGGCATCATAGAATTTGGGTTTTTAGGAAAAGTTTTACTGGGCCTTACATCCTGTCCCACTTAAGATCATTCGTCCTCGAATGGGGATCAAGGTCCACTATTAGCAACTTATGCAGATTGGTTATCATACCACACACCAGCAGCCCCAAAGTTGACTAACTCCCTAAATTTCCAAATATTTCGCCAGAGTTTCCTTTGTAACTATGCATATCCACCTGTTAGAGAGCCCTAGAAACACATCTTACAAATATATGCACAACCCAACGACGTAACAAAACTCATAACAATACCAATTGTGGCCTCAGAAGCAACATATAATCAAAAGGAACACCTTTACATTAACTAAATAAGTGATACAAAATTCATAGGCAACAAGTTCATAAAAAGAAAGGATTACACAGCTATTCAAATAAGTAAGGATACTTCTTCTTCATTTCTTCCTCGGCCTCCCACGTGGCCTCTTCAACCTGTTGGTTTTGCCATAACACTTTCATGGAGGCAATTTCTTTATTCCTCAACTTTCAAACTTGTCTATCAAGAATGACAACTGGAATTTCTTCATATGATAATTCTTCATTAACCTCAATGGTCTCAATCGTCACAATGGTTGACGGATCCCAACTACCTTCTTCAACATAGACACATGAAATACCGGGTGGACTAATGACATTTTGGGTGGTAGTTCAAGCTTGTAGGCCACCTGGCCATTTCTCTGAATGATTTTGTACAGACGGCCCGACATACCTCGAACTCAATTTCCCTTTTTTCCCAAACCGCATAATACCCTTCATGGGGGGAAACCTTCAAGAATACCCAATCATCTTCTTTGAACTCTAAGTCTCTACGACGGACATCCAAATAGGATTTTTGACGACTCTGGGCAGTTTTCAACCGCTCCTTTATGATCTTAACCTTCTCCATAGCCTGATGCATGAGGTCTGGTCCTATCAACTCAGCTTCCCCAATCACGAACCACCCAATAGGAGATCTACATCTCCTACCATACAATGCCTCAAATGGAGCCATCTGAATACTCGCATGAAAGTTGTTGTTATAATCAAACTCTATGAGTGGCAAATGATCATCCCAGCTACCGTTGAAATCAAGAACACAAGAACGCAGCATGTCCTCAAGCGTCTGAATAGTCCGCTATGCTTGCCCGTCTGTCTGTGGATGGAAGGTTGTACTAAGATTTACCTGAGTACCCAAACCTTGCTGAAATTTCTTCCATGCAGCCTGACTATTTCCTTGATATACAACTGAGTATTGTTCCGTTATGTCGGTAGATTTAACTGGCAAGAAGTATGCTAATTTTGTGAGTCAATCCATGATCACCCAAATTGAGTCAAACTTGCACGGAGTGCGCGGTAATCCTATCATAAAATTGTCACGACCCGAAATTTCCACCGACGGGATCGTGATGGCGCCTAACATTTCACTTGTTAGGCAAGCCAACGTTATAGAATCATTAAACCAATTATTTATTTTCATTCAGTAGATAACAATAGTTTACTAAGATGAAATATAATAAGTGCGGAATAATATAAAAAACTGTATGAATTACTACACCCAGATCTGGAGTCACAATTCACGAGCATTCTAGAATTTACTATAAGTAATAGTCTGAAAGAAATACAACTGTCTGATGAAAGAAACAGTAGAACAAAAAAGATAGACGGGGACTTCAAGGTCTATGAACGCCGATAGATCTACCTTGAGTCTCCGGATAGCTGTCCAATAGCAAAATCTCGATCAACCCGAGACGGTACCAAAATCTGCACAGAAAATGTAGAGTGTAAAATTAGTACAACGGACCCCATGTACTGGTACGTGTCAAGCCTAACCTCGACGAAGTAGTGACGAGGCTAAGGCAAGGCACCTACAAATTAACCTGTACAATTTAACAGTATATATACAAATAACAGTAATGAAGAGCTAGACAGGAAATATCGGGAGGGGAAAACATGCTGGGAAAAATACGAAATAAAGAGCTACAGCAGAATAAGTACTGGAACAACCAGTATACTATGAATCAACAGGAGCACGAATACAGTAAAGGAAAAATGCACGGCATCACCCTTCGTGCTTTTACTCTTAATCTCACTATAAAATCAATAGAAATGGCATGGCATCACCCTTCGTGCATTAACACTCTCCCTTACCATAATGCAATGCATAAATAATAACAGGGAGATAGAATAACAGGTACAAGCCTTACTTCAATATTTGGTTCCACAACATCAATCTCAACTATGAAATAAATACTCAGTTATCACCAGAAAATTTGTAAACATGATAAGAACGATCAATTTAACAACACTAGTATAAACACGTAGCAATTAGGCATAGGAAAGAGACAATATAAAAAATGGGAGAAATAGGGAAAAACAGGTAAATTAGCGGCGCATAAGTACTCGTCACCTCACATATACGCCGCTCACATGAATTGCACATAGCAAATAATCTATGGTTCCTAATTCCCTCAAGTTAGGGTTAGACACAACACTTACCTTGCTCTGAAGGCTACTTAATTCTCAATCACAGCTTTTCCTTTAGAATTCACCTCCAAACCACCCGTATCTATTCAAAAATGGCTCAATAATATCAAATATTGTTAAAAGAGTTAATTATATTGCATAAATTAAATTTTCCAAATTTTCCTCCAAAAAGTCAAAAAATCGGCCATCGGGTCCCCATTGGTCAAAACACGAGGTTCGGACCAGAATCCATTTACCCATTCACCCCCGAGCCCGAATATATAATTGGTTTTGGAATCCGACCTCAAATTGAGGTCTAAATCCCCAAATTTCCGAAATCCCTAGTTTCTACTCTAACCCCCAATTCTACCATGAAAACTATAGATTTTAGATTGATAATTTATAAAATGTAATGTGTAATTGAAAGAAAATGGTTTAGAGTCACTTACCAATACTTTGGGGAAGAAAATAACTCTTGCAAATCGCCTCTAGTCCGTTTGGTTTTTGAGAAAATGAAGAAATGGCTAAATCTCGTGTTTGGATTCTGTTGAGTGCTGGGCGACAGTGTTCATCGCATTCACGAGAACACTGTCGCGTTCGCGAAGGGTATAGGCTGCCAAACTTTTGCATTTGCGAGACTTTGTCCGCGTTCGCGTAGGATACCCCCTGGCCTTCGAGTTCGCGAGACATTGCTCGCGTTTGCGATGAAGGAAAGACTGACTCCCCCCCTCCCCCATTGCCTAACACTACGCTTTCGCGATGATCTTGTCGCGTTCACGAAGGGTAACGTCCCCCATCGCTTCGCATTCGCGAAGAAGAAAATTCTGGCCTCATCAGTTTACTCTTCGTGTTCGCGGGAGTACCTTCGCGAACACGAAGAAGGACATGCCAGAACACCTGCTGCAGCAAAAAACCAGATTTTCTAAGTCCAAAACATCTCGTAGCCTATCCGAAACTCACCCGAGCTCTCGAGGCTCCAAACCAAACATGGACACAAGTCTAAAGACATCATACGGACTTGCTTGCATGATCACATCGTCAAAATAACACCTAGAACTACGAATATAGTACTGAATCGAATGATATTTTCAAGAAAGCTTTAAAATTCCTATTTTCTCAACCGGACGTCCGAATCACGTCAAATCAACTCCGTTTCTCACTTAATTTCACACACAAGTTTTAAATATCATAATACACTTGTACCTGGCTCCGGAATAAGAATACGGACCCGGTACTAACAATGCCGAACATCAATCAATTCTTAAAAATAATTAATTTTCAAACTTTTACTTTTTTCTCAAAAATTAATAACTCGAGCTAGGGACCTCCGAATTTGATTCCGGGCATACGCCCAGGTCCCATAATTTGATACGGACCCACCGGGATTATCAAAACATGGATCCAGGCTCGTTTACCAAATATGTTGATCGAATTCAACTAAAACTAATTTTTAAGGCAAAAATTCTTATTTTCATAAATTTTCAACATAAAAGTCTTTCGGAAATACGCCCGGACTGCGCACGTAAATCGACGAAGGTAAAGATGAGATTTTTAAGGCTTAAGAGCGCAGGATTGAGTTCAAAAATATAATATGACTTTTTGGGTCATCATAAAAATCCATATTTATCATTTTCCACTTCCATATTGGAATTTCTATGTTCTGTACTAATCTACCAGGCCGTTAATGTTCGGCCTTCACTTGCTGACAATCGGACACCTTGCTACAAAGTCCGCCTCTTTCCTTTTCATGTCATTCCACCAATAGATTTCCTTGAGGTTGTGATACATCTTTGTAGAGCCTGGGTGCACGGAATACCTAGAAGTGAGAGCCTCGATCATGATTCTTTCCTTTAGACCATCTACATTTGGAACACATAGCCGCCCTTGGTACCTTAGTGTACCATCACCCATGCCAAGAAAACGGCCATGGTTCTTTTTTTATGAATCCCCTCCTTCAATTGCACCAAAAATGGATCGCTGTATTGCTTCTCTTTGGCTTCCACAACAAGTGATGATTTAGCCCTATTTTGCACAATTACCCCTCATTCACTAGAATCTGTAAGACGAACTCCCAAGCTTGCCAATCGATGAACGTCCTTGGCCAATAGCCTTTGATATGCCTCCAAGTGAGTCAAACTACCTATAGATTTCCGGCTAAGAGCATCCGCCGTAACATTGGCTTTCCCTGGGTGATATAGAATATCGATGTCGTAATCCTTGAGTAACTCAAGACATCTTCTCTACCTCAGATTCAACTCCTTTTATTTGAAAATATATTGAAGACTCTTGTGGTCCGTGAATACATCCACATGGACCCCATACAAATAATGACGCCAAATCTTTAATGCAAAAACCACCGCCGCAAGTTCTAAGTCAAGTGTTGGATAATTCTTTTCATGATTCTTGAGTTACCTGGAGGCATAAATGAACATCTTGCCCCATTGTATTATTAGTGGAATATCTATATCAGATTTCTCTTTCATATGACCTCCTAGGAATTGAGTTCTACAAAAATTTCACTGATACAGTTACAATCTTATTAGTACTTGCAACTTGTTTTTCCAAATTTCTCAACAAAAGACATTACTAAGTCAGTCTTCTTATATTACCATCTATTTCAAATGAATAATATATACTAGCTTGCGCGCACACTCTGATAACATCAACCTACATGGCATTGCCTCAAATGTGAAGTAGCATCGTACTCAAACCTTTCTTAGCCACTCTCTTTCCTCCTTATAAGTCTTATAGGATTTTAATAAATCACTCTACTTCCCTTGTGAACATTCTCACGATCCCTATTTACTGTTAAATACTTCCCAAAACGCATATCAACACCCTTCATATATATTCAATTCATTGGCCCGAACGGGGCCTTTTTCTGAAACTTGAGATCTTCCTAAATTCTTCAACGATGACTTCTTGTTTTCCTTATAAGTGTAGGACTTAGTCCACCTGATTCCATCCTCGATGAGTAACTCGCCTTATTCCCAGTATTGTAGTCACCAATAGTGTTTTCTGGTATTGCAGCCTAAGAGCTATCATGTTAAACATGTTTGGTTGATAACAAGTATTCATCATCTCTCAATTTGTTTCGAACATATGCTAGTACTATATTTCCTTTGTGACTGGAGCATTCATTCCCATCCCATTTTGCCCTTAATTCATAGCTGACATCTTTATTGTACCAGATACTTGTCTGTCTCCCATGAACTCGTAGTATCATTATGCCTGGTTTGTTGAGTTTATCACACCACCACTTTATCACTAGTAGTCTCACTTTCCAATGTAATATGTAGACATGAACTCCCTCTAAATCTTTTAGTTGATATTCAGTGTCACTCAAGTCGGTTGCATTATAGTTGATTTTTTATATCTTCTATTAACACTTATGCTCTAGGCGAGTCCACCATTCTGATACGAACTATTTTGCGATAACCATGACCATCTCAATTTATAGATTTTCTTCCAATTCTTCTCGCCTCATTCTTCCTAGTTAGTGAATAGCTATGCACTCTTCCATACGGTACGTGGTCTTTTCCCTTAGTTGGGAATTCATCCTGCTCGCCTCTCGACACTTGTTGGGATATCCGTGGAAAAGTGTGTTCATCTGTGTATCACTTAACACTTCCTTGCTTGTAAGATTCTTAAGAGACTTTCCATCAAGTCCAAATACACTCTTGGGTTATTATAACATCACATTTATCTCTCCCCACTCGTTCTGTCTTCCTTAAAGCCTTGGAACTTTAGCTAAATCGCAAATCCGTGATTAACTCATTCTAAGAACTTATAAGCCTTTCACATTTGATCTGTAGTACTTTCTTGGGTTCCATTGTCCCTGACTCTCTAACAAGTATAAAACCCTTTTGCAAACCTTACTCTTAGTTTCTAGTACCGTTGACCCTGTCATGTATATTTTCACGTACGAAGAACTTACATTTCTTAACCTTCCACATTATTTTTGTACTAGTGGTTTATCATTTGCATATCCTTTCCAAGAATCACGTTATCCCTTACCATTTTTCTATACTACACATGTCTTCAACAAAATATCCAAACATCATAGCTACATGGCCCTATTCTAGTTTTATTATACTTAAGTAGCCTCACCATGGCCTTTCCCTCCCTACTTGAGGTGAATGTTTCACATTTCGACACAAGTCTTGAATTTAGCAATTTGAGGAACACATGTTTCACATCTCTAGTCCTTTTGTATAAGATCGACTATTAGGGAGATTTAAGTCCCCATGGTATTAACCCTATAAGTTCCCTACTCTTATTCAGCCACACGGGCTTGGTATCCAAATCCCTCGTGTCAATATCCTTTTTGGAGTGTAACACAACTTCGCATATCCCTGGGAATTTTTTATAACATTCATAGTGCTAGAGTCTTCTCATTGTGGGTTCCATTGACTCTCCTTTCATAACTTCTTGTCTCCCGTGAGAGACCTACACATTTATCATTACTCTCCAGGCCATGCCTTTCATATATCACGTGCCTATGTCTCATATACATAGTTCCCACACTATCTGCATGTACTAGTTAAGCTTATGTCTCATTTACCACGTCAATGCCTCTTTGGAGGTGGGTAATCACTTCCAACACTCTTCTCGCATAAAGTATGCTCATGGTACTATATACTTATCTTATATGGCCATACCATCCATTAAATCATGATACATGTGCCATCTATTTAATATTCAGGCCTTTACCCGTTTGTCATGTCATATGACAACATTACTAGGAATAAACGAAAGAGCGTTTAAACTTACCTAGAACCTCAACGCATGAGTTAGAAGACAATCTCATAGTCAAGATCTATCGCACGATCTGCAGTGTTGAAAAAGGGTAACATTCCTAAAATGTCCAAGTAGCATCCAACTTATAGATGTGGTCGACAACATACCGATAAGAAGGACTCTACTAGACACGGCTCTGAGATATCCCATGACACTTTACAACCTTAGGCTCTGATACTAAGTTTGTCGTGCCCCAAACTCGGGGAGCGCGACCGGCGCTCAACCGAGTGAACCCGGACGAGCAAGTTTGTTAGACACTTTCTACCCAACTCACCCATGATCAAGAGAAGGCATGTTTTCATTAATTAGACAGTAGGAAGATCATATACATATAATACCAAAACCTTTCTATTAGTTTCTTCATCTTTAATATCTCAAAATACACACCTTTTATAGTCTAAAGTGGAATAAGAGATCAAAATACAACATAATCTGTTTGACTTTTCTAGCACCCATGTACAACCCACATAGTGTCTACGGAGCCTCTAAGAGATACACAAGAGAATTATGAAAGTGCTGGCAATAAGTCCCTGACTATACCTCAAAACGTGATAACAAAATGTACAAAAGATACATGACCCCGGAATGAGGTGGGGCTCACCAAGTCTGCTAGGAGGAAGGTGTACTGCTATCGCTGATCAACACTGCCTGCTATAGAACCACCTACATCTATTTAAATATGCATCGCCCCCGACAAAAGGGGCGTTAGTACTATCGAATAGTACTAGTATGTATAGCTAAACACCATCTCAATAGAATGAATAATAATACAAGAGAAACAGTCAAGGATTCAATACGAGCTTCAAATAACATTAAAACATCAAGTTAAGGATCACATAGATTTTTAAGCTCACTCCCACATTATTAGGTTGGGTGATCTTTAGTGCCGATATTCCATAATTCACAATTCCTATATATTCTTACACGGAGTCCGATCTCGTCCTGATTGCCTAGGTCGTCCCATTTGAGACATCAACCATAACCACAATTGCAGTTATCATTTTCAACACAGTCACCACAGGTCGTTTCACCCAAGACATTACCCTTTTCAGTCAGTCATCTCACATCATACTTCGTTCATATTCTTTCGATTCATTGGCACTAGTGATCACGATTACAAAGTCATTGTTGGCACTTGGTTGTATTTCATAGTTCCAGTTCCCTTTTACACATTCAAATATCATTATCAACAACAATAGCTCTTCCCGTTCAAGTCATTAAATTCACGTATGAGCAATTTGGGAAACCTTAGGCACATAGAGGCTTTTCATACAATTTGGCATAACAATCTTTATTTCGATCTTGACATGAAGTCTTAACATTTCTAACACATATTTCACATTTTGAACACATCCTCAAATGACAAGATGACATGATGAAGCATTTAGAATAAATATTGAACATACATCCTTCAACACAATCATATTAGGAATAGCTAATTCGATAATGATCAAGGACTTACTCCAATTACATGAACACCGTGGGATTCGATTCTAAGAAGAAGGGGGTTTAGCCAACATACCTCAATTGAGCCTCCTTAAACTCTAAGACATTGCGGAATATTATCAACTTCAATCTATTTTACCAATATAGTAAAATTGAACCCAAGATTAGGAAAATGATCATAATTCTAGCTCACTTGAGCATTCTATCAAACACTATATGTGTATTAAGGTTTCATGGCCCTTTTTATGAAAGACTCCACCAACCCGCACCATATTATTTTCTTTCTTTAACTCACAACCTCCCCACATACTTAGGAACACATGCATGCAAGGTAAGCACACCTATCCCCATGAATTACCTTACTAATGGCCCATTCTAGTTACATTTTGAAATTAAGATTTTGGATGATAGAATCTTACCTCTTAGGAAGACGACCTAGGTACCTCTCTTGATAATCTTCAAGGTTTTAAGCGAGAATTGAAGAGCAATTTGATGAAGATCACTTTCTCCCTCTAGGACCCTCTCTATCACTCTAAAACTATCAGAAAATAAGTTCAAAACGGTCCAAGGTAAGTGTTTTAACAGAATAGGGTCGGGTTTAAAAATCCCAAAAATAAAGCTCCGGAATAGGTTTTGCAGTCGCATATGCGACCGCATAATGATTATGTGGTCCGCGAAATGACCGCAAAACTGGGATGCCAAAACTGGAAAGGAACTGACCAGGTCTGCGGTCACTATGCAGCCCACAGACCTGTTCTGCGGTCGCATAATGCTCCGAAAAATCCCAAAGCGGGAGATGTGACAAGAGTGCAGCCCGCGAAATGGTTATGCGGTCGCATAATGGGCAGTAAATATGACATTAAAAATGGCCCAAAAGACTGCTCTACTCTACGTCCATTCTGCGGTCCGCAGAGTGGTTCTGCGGTAGCAAAATAGACCGCAGAAATGCCTACTTCTACCCAACATTTTCCTTCAACTCCCCAGCGCACTGTTCAATCCAAAAAGTCTGAACCGCGACTCTCTTGAATTTCCACTATTATTAACTTCTATGCCTACTTCGGCATCACGGAATCCAGTTTTTTAGGAAAATATTTACGGGGCCTTACAGAACACACGCACTAGAATCACGGACATAGGCCAAATAAGCTAGACACCACTTCTCTACCATACGTCGAGCCTTTATATAAGATATAACCCTGCTGGTAGAATGGCTAGGAGTCCCCTTCCACTCTAATCGAGGTAAACCCGGCAAGGCTAAGGCCACCATCTTGGAGTGACAATCCAATATAGCATGATAAGGTGATAGCTAATCTATACCCAAGATGATATCAAAATCTACCATATCAAGAAGTATGAGATCTATATGAGTCTCCAGACTCCCAATAGCAACCACACATGAGTGATAGACACAATCTACTACAATAAAATCTTCCACGGGTGTGGACAGATGCATAAGAGCACTTAAAGAATCACGAGCCACAACTAGCTATGAAGCAAAGTAGGATGACACGTAGGAATAAGTAGAGCCAGGATCAAATAGAACTGAAGCATCTCTATGTCAAACTGGAACAATACTTGTGATAACAGCGTCAGATGACTCAGCCTTAGGCCTAGCTGGGAAAGCATAACATCGGGTCTAGGCCTCACCACTCTGAACCGCGTCCCTGGGATGGCCTCTAACTGGCTAGCCTTCACCTCTAACGGCCTGGCCTTCATCTCTAATGGTCTGACCTCCACCTCTGGCTATCTGACCCCTACCTCTAGCTGGCAGAGCAAGCGGTGAAGCAACCGATATCGGAACCATGGCATGAGAACCCGATTGTTGTGAGTTGCCCGGTGCCCAATGGCAAAATCGAACAATGTGCTCGGATCACCACAAGTATAACAAGCCCTCGGCTGATGTGACTGCTGACCCTAGAACTGACCTTGTCGACCTGAGTAGCCACCCTGAAAACTCTAGAGTGGAGGTGCACTAATAGGAGCTGGTGGTGCTCTGTAGGCTAGTTGATCGGGATGAGACATATGAGGGCCGTGACCACCTGAATCACTATGAGATACCTGGAGCGCTGAGTGAAATGGCCTAGGAGGATGGCCTCTACCAAAAGTACCCCTGCCTCCAGAAGAGGCACCACTGAACCCACCAAAATGCCGAGGCCTCTTATCAGACCCCTGCCCTCTCTCTTGTGCAAGAACCATCTCAATCCGCCTAGCACCATTAGTAGCCGTCTGAAAGGAAATCTCACCCCCGATCTCCTTGGCCATCTGTAGCCTGATAGGGTGAGTGAGTCCATCAATAAACCTCCTCACCCTCTCCCTCTCAGTAGTAATCAAGAGAAGAGCATGACGATCTAGATCCACAAAATGGGTCTCGTACTGAGTAATAGTCATACTGCCCTACTGGAGACACTCAAAACTGCCTGCGGTAATCCTCTTTTACTATGATGGGGAGGAACTTCTCTAGAAATAGCTGTGATAACTGATCCCAAGTAAGTGCAGGCGACCCAGATGGTCTGGTCAACATATAATCTCTCCACCACCTTTTGGCGGAACCCCTCATCTGAAACACAGCAAAATCAACCCCATTGGTCTTAACTATACCCATGTTCCGTAGCACCTCATGGCAGCGGTCAAGATAATCATGTAGGTCCTCAGAAGGTGCACCACTGAACTGAACTGAAAAGAGATTAGTAAACTTGTCCAATCTCAATAAAGCCTCAGAAGACATGGCAGGTCCATCACCGGCTTGTGTCGCAACAACCGCCTAAACTACCCCCAGCTGGCAAGGTTGTTAGAGTCTGATATTGGGGAGCCATCTCCTCCGGAGTATGAGTAACGAGAGTTTGTGCTCCTCCCCTAGCCCAAGAGACAGTTTGTGCCACCGGAAAGGTACCGATCTGGGCCACACTCTCCATAAGGCCCACCAAACGGACTAGAGCGTTCCGAAGCACTTGAGTGGCTATGAACCCCTCTGGGACCTAAGCTGGTCCAACAGGTACAGTCTGAGCTGGAACCTCATCATCAAAATCTACCTGAGGCTCCAATACTGGTGATGCTGCTCAAGCTCTAGGCTGAGCCCTGCCTCTGCCTCATTCTCTGGCGCAACCTTGGCCTCGACCTCTGCCCCTAGTAAGAGCTACCATTGGGGGATCCGACTATTGCCCAGCTGAAGATGCAGTACGTGTTCTAGCCATCTGCGAGAGAACAAGAATAGAAGAGTTCAATCATTAATGATAGAATAAAATTGCACGACAAAGAAGAATAGAAGTGAAATTGTTCCTAAACTTCATAGCCTCTAGAAGATAAGTATAGATGTTTCCGTACCTATCCTCCAGACTCTACTAAGCCTGCTCGTGACTCTTGAGACCTAGGCAACCTAGTGCTTTGATACCAATTTGTCACGACCCGGAATTCCCACCTTCGGGATCGTGATGGCGCCTAACATTTTACTTGCTAAGCCAACTTTAGAGAAATTCTTAAGCCAGTTTTTAAACAACTGAAATAATTAAACCAATTGAACTTAAATGAAACTAAAACGAAGTGTGAAGTGGCATAATACCCAAAACTATCTAAGTATAACTCGAATATGGAGTCACAAGTGAACGAGCTTCTAGAAGTGCTACAAATAAAGTCTGAAATAAGTACAACTGTCTCGAATGAAATGAACAGTAAATAAGGAAAGAGGAGGGGACTTCAACCGGGGTACAACCGACCCAATATACTCTATAAGTATAGCCTAACCTCGACGAGGTAGAGACGAGGCTATGACAGGACACTCACATAATTAAACATGTGCAAACGAAAATATACGTACAACATACAACAATAAAGATTAAACATGTACTATTGGGAGGGGGCATGCGAAGGGGAACATGATACGATAGCTATAACAGAAATAACAACATAAAACCGTCAAGTAAATCACCAACAAATGGAAACAGATAACATAATGAATAAAGATTGCATGGAATCACCTATCGTGTTTTTACTCTCAACCTCGCCATGGAACAATAATAATGGCACGGCATCACCCTTCGTGCTTTTAGTCTCAATCTCCCCATAAAGTGATAAATACGGCACGACATCACCCTTCATGCTATTACTCTCAATTTCATCATGAAACGATAAATACGATACGGCATCACTCTTCGTGATTTAACTCTCTTCCTCACTATGTATTAATCAATAATTGAAACAATAATCAGCACAGCATCACCCGTCGTGCTTTAACACTCTTCCTTACTGTGTTGCAATGAATACATACCATTTGGGGAGACAGAATAAGCAAGAATAAACCCTACGTCAACAATTGTTCCACAATACCAAACCTCAACTTCCAAAAATACTCAATTATCACAAATAGTTCATAAATGTGAAAAGAGCGATCAATTAAGTAATAAACTAGTCTAAGCATCGATACCATAATCAAATAAGGATGTAAATTACAAGAAACAAGTCC
This sequence comes from Nicotiana otophora, assembly GCA_000715115.1. Lineage (NCBI taxonomy): Eukaryota > Viridiplantae > Streptophyta > Magnoliopsida > Solanales > Solanaceae > Nicotiana > Nicotiana otophora. The sequence continues at coordinate 77,652 of AWOL01S0011712.1, forward strand.
TGCCTGCATGCTATAACCCAACAACAACGCATAAGTACTCGTCACCTCACATATACGTTGTACCCAAACATTTAAACATGTAGCAAATAGGCAAATAAGTCTTAATTCCTCAAGTCAAGGTTAACCACGACACTTACCTCACTCCGCAATAAATTTAGAGCTCCACCGAGGCCTTTCCACTAGAATCCGCCACCAAACCACTTGTATCTAACCACAATCAACTCGATAACGTCAAATAATGCTAAGGGAATCAATTACAACACATAAAGATAAGATTTTTACACTTTTTCCAAAAAGTCAACCCTGAGCTCACTTGGTCAAAACCCGAGGTTCGGATCCAAATTCATTTACTCATTCACCCCCGAGCCCGATTATGTAATTAGTTTTGAAATCCGACCCCACATTGATGTGTAATCCCGAATTTTGCAAAGAAAAACCCCAATTCTTCATAAATCCCTAGTTTTCTACCATGGAAGAACAAAGATTAAGGCTAAAAATTAATGAGTGATGTTAGAAATGGAAGAAAATGAGTTAAAGTGTACAAACCTATGAATTGGTAATGAGTTTCCCCTTCAAAATCTCCTCTAGGACGAGCTCTAATAGATAGTTTATGAAAAATGAATGAAATCCCGTTTTTGAAATATATAAATCACTCTGCGTCAAGCCTTTTTCGCGTTCGCGAATGGCCTGACGCGATCGCGAAGCACAGCGGCCAGAATGGCCATCGTGTTCGCGAGAAATGCTCTACGGTCACGATGGTTCTTCCGCCCTGACCATCGCGTTCGCGGCCCAAGGTCCGCGTACGCGTAACACTCCAGCCCAATCTCCCCCCAAGCCCTCAGTGCTTCGCGTTCGCGGAAGGGTTGTCGCGTTGCGAAGGCAAGCACCCCTCCACTTCGCATTCGCGACCAGGTCCCCGCGTTCGCGAAGAACAATCCCTTCCCCTATCCAAACAACCCTTCGCGATTGCGAAGAAGAAGACACCAGCTAAAACCAGCAGTTTTCCTTAAGTTCAAAATACTCGTAGCCTATCCGAAACTCACCTGAGCCATCGGGGTTCCAAACCAAATATGCACACAAGTCCAAAATTATTATACGAACTCACACGATCAAAACACCAAAATAACACCTAGAACTACGAATCGGATACCAAAACGAATGAAATTTTCAATAAAACTTAAGAACTTTCACGTCAAATCACTTTCGTTTTGCACCAAATATTGCAGACAAGTCGTAAATATAGTAATGGACCTATACTAAGTTCCGGAATCAAAATTCGGACCCGATATCAATAAAGTGAAACTTCGGTCAAACTTATAAAGTCTTTAAACTTTTAAACTTCAAATTTTCAACAAAATGTGATAACTCGAGTTAGGGACTTCCGAATTCGATTCAAGGCATACGCCCAAGTCCCAAATTACGATACGGACCCATCGGAACCGTCAAAATATGGATTCGGTTCCGTTAGCTCAAAATGTTGACCGAAGTCAACTCAAATAACTTTTTAAGGTACGAATTCACATTTTAAACAATTTTTCGCATAAGAGCCTTCCAGAAAAGACACAAACTGTGCACGCAAATCGAAAGATAACATATCGGGTCATCACATTATGTAATATAATAAGGTGATTAATTAATTAAGATATAATGGTAATATAATTATAATTATGATAATATACTAAAATTAATTTTACTAATATAATAATAAGTAAATTATTAAGACTAATATTTATTAATTCCTTAAAAACATGCAACTATATCAGAAATGCAATAAATATTTTGAATAAATATTTAAAAATAGGTTAAATATATTTTAGTTAACTATTATTGACTAAAAAGTATAAATAAATTAATTTATAAAAAGAAGGGCCAAATTGGCCGTCAATAGGCTTTTCAAGATGATTAAAACTCTAATTTGTTATTCTCTCTATTCCAATTGATGTGGCACTTTTTCCTTTTTAGTCAATCCCAAAAAGAATATCACATTTCCTTATTTAGAAATAATTTATTTTTAGAATTTCTACTTTAACCTTAATCAACTTATTAATTTATCGTCACACAAATATCTATAGTTTATTTTAGATAACAAGTTTCAAAAGTATTTTATTTTTTTTTTAAACTTCGTTTTAATCAAACATCACCACATAAATTGAGACATAGGAATTATATTGTTCCCGTTAACCTAATGATATCAAATTTTAACCAAATCAATATCAATACCACACTAAAAACACTTCAAAGAAATGATAAAAAGTAGGGGACAACGAGACCATCAATGATTGCCAAATAGATCTTTCCTAGCTAGTTCCATAACTATCGAATTAAAGATAACCAATAAAATCTCGATTTTCTACTATCTTATAAGAGGGAGTTAGCAGGCAGTTGGACGACAGCTCTGCCTGGCAGTTCGAGGGTATCATGGTCATTTCATGCGGTTCAAGGGCATTTGTATCGTTGGTTTACTGTAGCTACTACATGATATTTTGAGTGTCCTCACTAAAATGTCCCTTTATGGGTCCCATGCTGACACGTATTACTCTCAAGTCAGAACAAACATTATTGTTCTGCTTCCCCTACTTCAATTTGAGGAGTGGGTCCCCTGGTGAGCCGTAGGTATTTTCCTTTAAGCTTCTTCTTTGAAGCTTCTGTTAGGTTAATTCTTCTTTCACGTAAGGGCGGCAAGTGGGCCGGTCCACGCCTGGGCCAAATGAGTTAAATGGGTCAGAATCGTTTGCCCCGGTATTAGTGGATCTGGACCGGTGTCGCGGTGCCGGTCCTATGATTTGGATCCATCAGGCCCGGGACCATTTAGCCCGCCAGGGACCGGGACCGGACCGGTCCCTTAACGGGTCAAACGGTCCCAATGGTTAAATATAGTTATTGGCTATTTATAAAAAAGTCATTTAGCCCTCCCAACTTTGTTTTAACCCCAAACTTTTTATACATTTAATATATATACTATATATACATCTTATATACTATATATAAGATGTATATATAGCTTATCGAATATAGCTTATATATGTATATATATATATATATATACATATATATCTTAT